>JAVKPL010005696.1:0-247500 GCA_032173675.1 Gastrolobium villosum
TTTCCTATCACATTGGTAAGTGCTCGGCCTTTGTTGCCGAACTCTGGGGTGTGCTTAAAGGTCTTGAATTGGCTTGGAATGGAGGGTGGCGTCGTTGTGTTTTAGAAAGTGATGCTAGTTCAGTGATCACTATGCTCTCTAAGTTTGGGGGAGCAGCTCGAGAGTCTCGTTTGGTGACTCACATTCGAGCATGGTTACAGAAGGAGTGGGAGGTGCATCTGGTTCACGTGTTTAGAGAAAGCAATGGATGTGCAGACTGGTTGTCTAAATATCCTTTGGAGCATCATTTGAATAATAATCTCACTATTTTTTATTCTCCTCCTCCTGGGATTTTGCCTTTGTATTTGGCAGATTTTTCGTTGGTTTGTAATTTTCGTATAGTTAATCTGAACTAGTCTGTGTTGTTTGGGCCTTTTTGCCCTTTCCTTTTACCCAAAAAAAAAAAGACTTAGAATTTCAATTCGGGTTTTCCAAAAAAAAAAAATTTAATTCGGAATTTTTTTAATAATTTATAATTGGATTTTATAAGAGTTATGTTGTAGGAAAAATGTCTTGTGTTATATTATAGAGATTCATTTTACGTGTCAGAATATTTTTTTTTTTGCTGTGAGCCCCACAAAATATTGTGAGTATAAGAAATTTTTTCTAGTCATGTTAAATTATAGATGATAAAACCTTTATAATCTTATGACAAAATTATAAATTACCAAAAAAATTCCAAATTAATTTTTATTTTTATTTTTGGGAAACCCGAATTGAAATTCTAAGTGTTACTATTATTATCGCATTAGATAAAGTGAAGTGAAGGAAGAGAAATCGGCTCACTTCATCTAATGTGGTGATAATAGTAAGACTTAGAATTTCAATTCGGGTTTTCCAAAAAAAAAAAAAAAATCTAATTCGGAATTTTTTTTTGATAATTTATAATTTTATCATAAAATTGAATACAGATTAATAATTTATTCTGACTTTTTGTTTTTTACCTAACTTATTAACGAGAAAAGCTTTTACTTTAATTCTGTAATTAAATTTTTATTAAGATTTTTCACCAATTTTTTTTTTTATTAAGATTAGTAGTATTGGATCTTGGTTTACTTTTTGATTACTTCTCTACTTTGATGTGTAAGAAAGATAATTTTAGGGGTGTTTGGTATAGGAAATATTTTTTTATTAGGAAATATTTTTTTTACTAGGAAAAAAATATTTTCGAGAATATGATGAAAAAAACAATTTCCTGAATAAGTTATGAAAAGATGTTTGGTAAGTTAAATTTTTTTTTTAAAATATTGGGTTAATTATATTGATTATGTGGGAAAATAAAAATACTATTATAATATGGTATTTTCATTTTGGAATTCTGTGGTTAAAACTGAAATGTTGGTAAAAAAAAAATCGGAATATTTTCAATTTTCTCATACCAAATATTTTTGAAAAGTATTTTTCTCCACCCCATTTTTCCGAAATTTCTAAAATAATATGCGTATCACACAGCCCCTTAAAATTTCTAATTGCAATTTTGACCACTCTGAGTAGAGGAATGCCCTATACAGTGAAAACTGCTTTCTTCTACATTTTGATGTCTCACGAAATTGTAAAATATAAGATTAGGGGAGTGAAATTAAAATAATATTATTTAAATAAAAAATTATGAAGATATAATAGTTTAGAACAAATTCACAGATATATTGCGTCCAATTGCCCAAATTAAACTAGAAAAAGAAAAATTACCAAAAAAAGAAAGAAAAATCTAGACAAAAAAGTCTACATCTAACCGGTGAACCATAGTAGAAGGTGGACCCTAGCTTAATAGACGTAACTTTGGGCGCCACCATTTCTTAGCCCGCGAAAATTTTATCGAAGTGAATAACCAATGTCATTTAGTGTAGCAAATAGGCCCAAACGTGTTATGAAACAGCCCAAATATTTGGCTGACTATTGGGCTCTTGTCTAGAAGATATGTAATATGAAATGATTAATGGATAACCCATTAACATTTCATCAGTATTATAAATTTCCCTTTTAGTAATGAGAAGATATAGAAAAGATTCCACAATCTCTCTCTTATTCTCTCTCTCTCATTTTCTCTCTCTTTTCTGTTACAACCACACGCTACATTGGTGCTTTCATTGAGCTCCATCGCTTTCCATGGCGGACACCACTAACACCACACGTTACCGCGATCTGCAAAACCAACTCACCGAGCTGCAACAGCAACAACTTCTTATTCCAGATCTGATCCGTGACCAGGTCCTTTTGCTCAGATCTGATTTGCATGCGGAGTTTAATACCATCATTGAATCTCTGCGTCACCCGAATGCTGGTATCCTTGGGCACAGTCCAGGAGGTTCTTCTTCTACTTCTGCGGATTCGTCTGGTCAGCAGCGCGCTCAACGGCCTCGTTTGGTCTTTCCTCGTTTTGCTTCGGGAGATCCCACCGATTGGCTCTTTGCGGTCGATCGTTACTGCCTCTATCACCAAATACCGGATGGTGAACGTCTCCTCCTTGCTTCCTTCCACTTAGATCCACCAGCGGCTCGTTGGTTTCAAGGTTTGAACTCCGATGGTTTGTGCACGTTGTGGCCTGCCTTTATTGGCGCACTCCACCGCCATTTTGGACCCACTGAATTTGAGGATACTGCGGGTAAATTGACTAAACTAACACAATCAGGTACTGTTTCGGATTATCAGGCTCAATTTGAGGCTCTGTCTAGCAAGATTGACAATATTGATCCAGCATTACTAAAGAGTACCTTCATCAGTGGTTTACGACCGCAAATCAGACGTGCGGTCTTGACAATGCGGCCCCCTGACCTTCATGACTCATTTGCTCTTGCGCGGCTGTTTGAAGATCAATTTTCTGAGGAACGACCTGTTTCTAAGCCTTGGATTTCTCGCGCTCCTGTTCCGGCTGCCTTACCGGCTCCGGCGTCCTTGTTGCTCCCCAAACCAACCACCACTGATATGGCGCCTGTTTTGCCTATTAAGCGCTTATCTCCTGCTGAGAGGCAAGCAAGGCGTGATCGTAACTTGTGTTATAATTGTGATGAACGTTATACTTTTGGGCATCGGTGTAAGGGCAAGGCTACTCTTCTCTACTTTGCTGGTACGGATGATGACATTGACGTCCTACCTGACGTTTCTCCCCCGCCTTCTCTGGACACCGTGGCGGATACTGCACTTGCGTCAGAGATCAGCTTAAATGCTATGTTTGGTCACCCGTCCAATCGATCCTTTCGCCTACAAGGGTCACCACGGGCCAGGCTGTTCAGGTTCTCATTGATTCCGGCAGTACACACAACTTCTTGTCCACACGCATGGCAAACCATTTGGCACTTACTCTGCACGCCATCCCACCCTTCCAAGTTCAAATAGGAAATGGGGATTCCATGCTATGTTCGGCTGTTTGTTATACTGTGGCCTTACTATTACAATCGCATGAATTTGTCGCTGATTTATTTGTTTTGGACATCAAAGGTACAGATGTCGTCCTTGGTGTGCAGTGGTTGGCCACTTTGGGTCCCATTCTTACTGACTACAAGGCCATGACTATGTCCTTTTAGTTTCAGGATTTATCGTTGGTTTTATATGGTGTTACATCCATTAGTCCAACTTCTATTTCCTCTTCTCAATTATCCAAGTTGGCTATTAATAATGGATTGACTTCTTGTTTCATGTGCCTTCATACACCCACTTCTGACCCTGTTATTTCACTGGATCAGTCACAATTTTCGAGTACCTTATCCACACAACCTGAGGTCCTTCAATTGTTATCCACATTTCAGGATGTTTTTGTTGTACCTACTACGCTTCCTCCGGAGCGAACTCATGACCATCACATTCATTTGTTACCTGGTTCAAAGCCTATACAGGTTAAACCTTATCGCTACCCTCATTTTCAAAAGTCCGAAATTGAGAGGTTGGTGAAGGAGATGCTAGAGGCAGGTGTGATACGTCCTAGTCACTCTGATTTTAGTTCTCCGGTTTTATTGGTAAAAAAAAGATGGTACATGGCGTTTTTGTGTTGATTACCGCGCTCTTAATGCGGTGACTGTTAAGGACCGTTTTCCAATTCCTACTGTTGATGAATTGCTAGATGAATTACATGGCGCAACTATTTTCTCTAAGCTCGACTTGCGTTCGGGATATCATCAAATTAAAATGAATGGGACCGATATTCCTAAAACGGCCTTTCGGACTCATCATGGGCATTATGAGTTTTTGGTGATGCCTTTTGGCCTCACTAACGCTCCTTCCTCCTTTCAGGCTACCATGAATGACATTTTTGCAGCTTATTTACGCAAATTTGTGGTGGTTTTTTTTGATGATATATTTGTTTATAGCCCTTCTTTTCAGGTCCATATGGAACATTTAGCTCTTGTGCTTCAGGTGTTACGCAATCACAAATTTTATGCCAAGGAGTCGAAATGTAGTTTTGCCACACCTCATATTACATTTTTGGGCCATGTCATTTCCCATAAGGGCGTTCATCCTGATCCTTCTAAGGTCCAAGCAGTTAAAGAGTGGCCAGTTCCTACTTCCCAGACACAAGTCCGGGCCTTCTTAGGCCTCTCTGGCTATTATAGGCGCTTTATTAAAAATTATGCTAGTGTGGCCGCTCCCCTTACTGATTTGTTGACTAAAGATGGGTTCCAGTGGCACACTAATGCCAACCAGGCTTTTATATTGCTGAAGGAACTGTTGACTACTGCTCCTACTCTGGTTTTACCAAATTTTTCCCTGCCATTTGTTATTGAAGCTGATGCCTCAGGAGTAGGAATTGGTGCTGTGTTATTACAGGAGGAACATCCCCTTGCTTTTTTTAGCAGAAAATTGTCTCCGCTAATGCAACGCAAATCCGCTTACAATCGTGAGTTATTTGCTTTGACGTCAGCCGTCGCCAAATGGAGGCAATACTTACTGGGTGCTAAATTTTTAATTCGCACTGATCATCAGAGCCTCCATTGTTTGATGACTGTTGCGATCTCGGCAAGTGCACCGATCGTTCCAAGTAATAAAGTGATAAGAAAGTATCGTCTCCACAGGGATTGATGAACAAGTACTACTATAACCAGTCCTCTTAATTTAGACAGATCGATTAATTGTTGACAAAGAATTGTAAATTAAATTAAATGACAATAAAAGTAAAAGAATTGTTTTGTATTTTTCTGGAAAAGACTTAAAATAGATGAAGAAATATTTTTGTAGAAAAAGTGATGAAAAAGACTGTAGCCAGGGTACATTCACCGATTGCTCCCAATTTTACTTTGGATTGATTCATAAAACCTATTGACATTAACAACTCAGACAAATTATCATCTTTTAGAATAATTAGTTAGATCCCAATCCCTTGGCGATCTAACCCTTTACTTCAATTGGAACCCTAATCCCTTAGTAGTTCCGCCTGAAAATAAGCATTACGTAGATAAATCCCACGACTGCAATCCATACAAGTCTATCCCTAGAACATGCATGGAGAGTCATCTTTATCTCCTTTCAGGATCAAGTATTCCAACATCCCTATTGTGAATCCTGATCCCCAGAATATCATTTCCTATTAGGTTGATCAGATCTAACAGAAACAATATCAATACGCTCAAGATAAAAGATGAAATATATTAATTCAATACATAAAATGGATCAATCCTTGTAGCAATTGTTTACAAAAGGATCATGCCCCTGACTACAGAAATAGATCTAGCCAATCAACAACATGATCGCTGATCTGATTTCAACATAAACTAAAGAAAGAAAATAAAGAAGAATACAAGAACAGAGTGATGAACACGAAGAACGTCTCCTCTAGGTCTTGTGATGTAATTTCAGAGATGCTTTTCTTCAGAGATTGAGTCTCCTTTTATATGAGGGATTCTGACCTAACTTGCATTTTTGAATCTTCTAACTTTCGCGCCTCCCGCGCTCTGAGCGCCACTCCCGCGCTCTGAGCGTGGGAGTTACTGCCATTTTTTTCCTTCCCGCGCTCTCAGCGCCAACCCCGCGCTGTGAGCGCGGGACCTTCTGTCTATTTTTGCCTTCTCGCGCTCTCAGCGCCACTCCCGCGCTGTGAGCGTGGGAACTTAGGTCTTTTTTTGACCTGTTTTTGCCTCCTTTTGCTCATCTTCTTTGATATTCAGGCTTTGGATATTTTTATTCTTTTTCTCTGCTTTTCTTGCATTGATTGAGTCATTTTCTTCCTCTTTTGCCTTGTAATTTCCTATATGCTGACCGCATATCAATGACCCAAGTTATACAGACCCCAGAGCAACAGCAATTTTTGGCAAAATTGTTGGGGTATGACTATAACATAGTTTATAAAACAGGGAAGACTAATAAGGCTGCCGATGCCTTATCCAGACAACCTGACCTTGGGCCTCAGGACTCTTCGGCCAAGTTTGCTGCCCTCACTGGCCCCATTTCTGATTATGGTTCACTGTTACAATCCGAATTATTACAAGATGGTTATGCACAGAAAATTATTACTGAGTTACAGACAAATGCTTTTACTTGGCCGCAATGGTCCTTCCAGCATGGCCTTTTATATCATCGGGGAAGACTCTTCATCCCAGCCGCTTCTCAACTGATTCCCCTGCTGTTGTCCGAGTTTCATTCTTCCACTTTGGGTGGTCACGCTGGAATTCATCGCACCTTGACTCGTCTTTGTGCCCGCTTCACCTGGGTGACAGTGAAAAACGATGTTAAGGCGTATATTCAAGCCTGTGAAACTTGCCAAAAAATAAAAGCAGCCAACCATGCTCCATATGGTTTGTTGCAACCATTGGACATTCCAGACGCCATTTGGTCTGATCTCAGCATGGATTTCATCACGCAGTTGCCCTTATCCGCGGGTTATACAACTATTTTGGTGGTTTGTGACCGTTTAACCAAAGGCGCACATTTTGCGCCTCTTCCTCCACGGTATACAGCGGTCAAGGTTGCATCCGTCTTTTGGGATACAGTCGGGAAGTTACATGGACCTCCCAGATCTATCGTCTCTGATAGAGATCCCCTTTTCCTAAGTACATTTTGGACCACTTTATTTCAACTACAGGGTACGAGCCTCAAGTTCAGCTCTTCTTACCACCCCCAGACCGACGGCCAAACAGAGCGCACCAATAGGGTTTTGGAGCAATACCTGAGAGCGTTCGTCCATGACCAACCAACTTCCTGGGCTCGATTTCTGAGTTGTGCTGAATACCATTTCAACACTGCCTTTAACCGATCTTTGGGATCGTCACCATTTGAAGCCACTTTTGGCCGAGCCCCTCCGTGTCTTCTCCATTATTCTCTGGGTACCAGTCCGCTGGAAGCTGTGGACCATGAACTTCGCCTCCGCTCTCAGATCTTAAGAACATTAAAAGAAAATCTGAGAAAAGCCCAAACTTTTATGAAAGATTCAGCAGATAAAAAGAGGAAAGATATCACCTTTCAGGTGGGTGATCTGGTCCTTCTCCGGTTACAACCCTACCGATAAGTTTCGGTCTTCCGGCGTTCCTCCGCTAAGTTGAGCCTCAAGTTTTACGGACCCTTCAAGGTGGTTAAACGCGTCGGCCAGGTTGCTTATAAACTCCAGTTGCCAGAGGAATCTCGAGTCCATCCTGTGTTTCACGTCTCCATGTTGAAACCCTTCGTGGCGGACCGGCCATACACCTTGCACCCCTTTCCCATTGGATCGACACTACTTCCTCCTCGACACAAACCAGTAGCTGTGGTTGCGTCTCGCACGGTGTGGCGAAAAGGAACTGAGGTCCCTCAAGTTCTGGTCCAATGGTCGGATTTGCCTCCTGAAGCTGCGACTTGGGAAGACGAAGGAGAAGTGGAGACTCTCTCCACCATTAATCAGGAGCCCTTATCCAACACTCGGATAGCCCTTGACGTTTTGCCTCCCACCGCCTTAACAGCCACTCACGAGGCTGCTTCGAGATGTGCGTCCAATCAGAAGGCAGCATCCCTTATCCCAAATCCTCTAAAGCCTGTAGCGCCGACCCCACCACGTGCTGAAGAGGGTTGTACCAGCCCACTTAATGGCCTTGTGGACAAGGTCCAATTGGATGAGGAGGGTATTGTAGCAAATAGGCCCAAACGTGTTATGAAACAGCCCAAATATTTGGCTGACTATTGGGCTCTTGTCTAGAAGATATGTAATATGAAATGATTAATGGATAACCCATTAACATTTCATCAGTATTATAAATTTCCCTTTTAGTAATGAGAAGATATAGAAAAGATTCCACAATCTCTCTCTTATTCTCTCTCTCTCTCATTTTCTCTCTCTTTTCTGTTACAGTAACAACCACACGCTACATTTAGGCTTTGTTTGTTTGTGAGTTGGATTTTCTAGTGGAAATAGAGGGTTTTAGTAAGCCCTTTCTTTATTTGTGAATTAAAAAAAAAATGAGGAAAAGGAATTGGAAATTTTTATTAAACCCTTCAAAATCCTTCTTCTTCTTAAAATTAGAGTTCCCCCAATTTGGAGGGTTTGAGGGGGGAAATATTTAAAATTACTTATTTATCCTTAACATTAAAATGTTAAAACAATATAAATTTGAATTATTTTAAAATGTTACATTATTAGAAAAGTATTAAATACCGACAGAATTTATCGCCGAAAAATATTTCGTCGAACATAGTGATGAAATTTTTGATGAAAACCACATTACGTTGAAAATAGAGACGAAACATGAATTGGCCATAATCACTATAACAAATTTTTATTGGAAAAAGGTTTAGTAAAAATTCTTGATAGAATCTAAATTCTGTTGAAACTTTCAACGGAAATATTTCCATCAAACTTTTAATGGAAAAATATTTCCATAAATTTCTTTTGACGGAAAATAATTACGTAAAAAAATTTATCGGAAATTATTTCTGTCAAACTTTTTTACAGAATACATTTCCATCAAAATTTTAAACGGAACACATTTCTAGCGAAAATTTTTGACGAAAAATATTTTCGTAAAAATTTGTGACGAAAAATATTTTTGTAAAAAATTCTGACACAAAATTTTTTGTTTCAAAATTCTTTACGGAATCTAAATTCTGATAAAATATTTCCTTCAAAATATTTGACAAGAAAACATATTTGTCGAAAATTTCGACGAAAAATATTTTCTTTACAAATTTTAATGAAACATATTTCTATTGAAATTTTTCGTAAAAAGTTTTGACGCAAAATACTTTTGTAAAAAATTTTAACGAAAAAAATAATTTCGTCAAATTTTTTTACAGAATCTAAATTCCGTCAAAAAAATTTGACGAAAATATTTTCATCATACATCTTGACGGAAGAAGTTTTCGTTGAAATTTTCTACGAAACACATTTCCATCGAAAATTTTAGACAGAAAATATTTCCAGCAAAATTTTCAACATAAAACATTTCTATCATAATTTTCAAAAAAATTCGATGTAACATATTTTCGTAAATTTTTTTTGACAAAAAAAAAATATTCTGTCAAATTTTTTTGCGAAATCTAAATTCCATCGAAAGTTTCACATAAACATTTTACTCAAAGTTTTCGACAAAAAGATTTTCGTGGAAATTTTCGTTGTAACACATTTTCATCAAAAAAAATTGACGGAAAACATTTCGACAAATCTTTTGATGGAATTCTTTTTTCATCAAAACTTTTGATGGCACTTTTGTCGTCAAAAATATTAAACAAATCATTTTCGTTAAAACTTTTGACGAAAACTAAATTTCGTAGTAAATTTTGACAAAAATTTAGTTTTGTAAATAATTTCATGGGATATATGTACCAAAAAAAAAATCATGGGATAAACTTTCATCTCCTTTCGATGAAAAGTATTCTGACGGAAAAATATATTTTTGACGGAATTTTTATCGTTTGCAACGTAGAATTTTCATCGAAAATATGATTTTTTTTAGTAGTGTGAAAAATACGTTAAAAATTTGGTTTAGAAATTTTAAACTTAATTTTATCTGTAAATCGTAATAATTATATTAATTTTAAAAAAAGGTAAAGTTGTAAAAATATCTCATTAAAAACCTCCAATTTCCCCTTGTCTTTTTTTTTAACTCCCAAATAAGGGAAATGAATACCCTTCAATTACCTTCTCTTCCGTCCCCTCCTTCCTTCCCCTTGGATCCTCTTTCTTTTCTTCCCCACCAAACTCCCAAACAAAGCCTTAATGTCTTGTATTGAGAAAAATAATAATAGAATGGACGTTTTGACCTTATTAGTTTGTTTTTAAAAGGGTTCACTTTTTCTACAGTCAATGTAGATAACTTATCAGCATTGAGCGTAAAATGACATCATTTTGAGGCGGAAATCAATGTATTTTTGCAATTATAATTTATTTCAGGATTATAATAGTCTTTTTCGTTATAATTTTTTAATCTTTCAACCCAATACGACGTCTTTTTGGGAGCGAATGTAGATAACTTATCTATATTCACTTTAGAAACATTAAAGCCTTTTTAAAAAGTATCACATAATAATTTCATGATGAAACGATATATCACTATAATGCATAACGACGTGGTAGGGGTGGTCAATGATAAGACGCGTCCTCTTAACAAACTGAGTTACATGCAAACAGAACTCATCGTCGCATGACTTCTGGAGCTGCAATTAAAGCAACTGAACGCGGTACCTTAAATGTCGCGTACCAGTGTTGTCAAGTGGCACCTAACGCGTTCCCGATCCAGCCGTGTACCACCAGCCAATGGTGGTCCACCATGTTGTGCACAAAACGCGATGGTCTGACAACCGCGTGTAGAAGGCGGTCTTCTCCCAGTCGCGCCCATGCATGATGGACCACTACAAAAACCCACTTCCCCAGCAGCTTCTCCATTGTCATCGACCAGGTAAACTTTTTTTTTTTTTTTTGTAAGTACATGGGGCATTGCCCCACGAAACAGACAAAACGAAACAAAAGAAAACAAACAATAAAGAAAACTAAAAACTATCGACTCAGAAGAAACAAACTCAGCATCTTGCAGCTAGAGTGATGACTCCCGGATCCAGCATATCAGCAGTAAGAAGATTAAGTAGCTCACTGTGAGGGGATGTAATAGTGGATAAACCAAAAGGATCATCCATTGCTTTCTTCGCTAGCCAGTCCGCACAATGATTACAGGTCCTAGAAATATGCTTCAACAAGACAGACCAATCCTTATTGAGAGCAGCTCGAATCTTAGTTACCAGAGGTAGCTTTCGAGTGCCATTACCAGTCATGGTAAGAAGGCCAATGGCTTGAGCAGAATCTGATTCAAGAATAATTTTCTTCGAGCCAGATTTCCAAGCAAACTCCAACCCATGTAAAGTAGCCCAGAGTTCAGCTTGCAAAGGGGAGCAGGAACCAATAAAGACAGAGAAACCAGAAACCCAATTCCCCTCCCAGTCTCTCAATAATCCCCCACATGCAGCTCTCTCATTAGAAACTGCACCATCAACATTTAATTTTAAAGAACCTTGAGTTGGAGCAATCCAGGCAGGGGAGGATCTGATGGGGGGTATATAGGATCAACTTTTGTTAGCAATTTTTTCTGTTACAACACCTTAACTCTCCAATTGATTCAGCAATACAAGGAGAAGGGTCTTCAGGTCTCTTTACAAAGCCTTCATGAAGCTCTTTATTTCTCCAATACCATAAGAAATTACAAACGGTAAAGAAAAAGTCCCTCCAGTCCTTGGCATGGGTATTCTTTATATTCAAATTGAGGATAATCCACTCTTTGGAACAGCTTGAGGTGAAAAAACCAGGAGGAAGAGGATGCAACAAAGGTATTAGCCAGACCTTTTTAGCTTTATTACAGTCTCTAAAAGCATGGAGCAGGGTCTCCGCTAGGTCAGGACAAGAGGGGCAGCTATTAGAGGAATCACTCCATTTGCTGATATAGTCTTTAGTTAGCATCCTACCATGGAGCATTTTCCACAAAAGAAGCTTAACTCTCTCTTTCCCTTTCCAACTCCATATCTGGTCCCAGCAGCTATCACTAGAGAGGGAGTTAGGACAGGTCAGATTTCTATAAGCCGATTTAACTATAGACTGACTGGAAGCAAATTTCTCCAGCTAACACAATCCTCTCCTGCTTCCCCATCAGGATAAGGAATAGCCATAATCTGGTTTACTACACTTTCATCAAAATGGTTAAAGAGAAAGTGCGTATTCCATCCCTCTCCTGAAGAGAAAGTATTATGGTTTATTTTGAGATCAACAGTCTCAGCTGAAGGAGGAACAATTGCTAACGAAATTAAGCTAGTGTTGAGACCAGCCCAATCATCCTTCCAGAAATCAACCTTCTTCCCATTACCAATCTGCCAAGAGATGTTACTTAACATATCTGGCCAGAGTTTGCATAAACTTTTCCATAAATGAGAATCATACGGTTTAGAAGATACCTCCTTTAACAACTCTTTATTTCTGCCATATTTAGCCACTAGCACTTGAGCCCACAGGTGGTCAGGGGATTGAATTAACTTCCAGGCACATTTTTGCAAGAAAGCTTCATTTTGCTTTCTAAGATTGATGATCCCCAAACCACCTTGCTTTTTGTCCATCTGGAGCTGCTCCCACCTTACCGCATGGTGATTCCTATGATTATCAGTGTCTCCCCAAATAAAACTCCTTTGAATTCTTTCTATCTCATCACAGATGCCCTTTGGGAGAAGGCTATTCTGCATATGAAACATAGGAATAGCTGAAATGACTGATTTAGCTAATGTCACTCTCCCTGCCATAGACAAGCAGCTCTTTTTCCAGCCCTGGAGTCTCCCATTTACTCTATCCATGATCTCTCCATAATGTAGTTTATTTATTCTTCCATGCTTCATTCTATAGCCCAGGTTCTGCCAATATTCCTAGTATGAGCAAAGCCACTTATCTCCACAATAGAATTAGCCAGCTCAGAAGAAACATTCTTAGAGAAGAAAATGTTTGATTTGGGGTAACTAACCTTTTGCTCCGACATGTCACCGAAGATTGCAAGACAGTTCAGAATAGTCTTGATCTGATTGATGCTAGCTTCACCGAAAAGAAGCAAATCATCTGCAAAAAGCAGGTGAGATATAATTGGACCACCTTTTCCAGCTTTCATGGGCTTCCACTCCTCTCTATTAATGCAGTCAGCAATTAAATGAGACAGCTTCTCCATACACAGAACAAAAATATAGGGAGATATGGAGTCCCCTTGTCTAAGGCCTCTGCTAGGAGAAATTCTGCCTGACTTAGCACCATTCCAAAGGATTTCCAGCTCAGTGGTAGAGATGCAATGCATGATGAGATTCACAAATTGATCAGGAAGACTAATCTCCTTAAGCACTTTATGGATGAAACTCCAGGACATGCGATCATAGGCTTTTTCGAGATCAATCTTTATAGTAAAAAAGCCCCGCTTACCTTTCATTCTATTGGCAGATTGGTAAACTTCATCGCGTAAAGAGTGCGTATGGTGGGTGGTTATGTGAGTTTTTTTTATCTGTTTTGGGTGTTTTGAAGAAGCTCATTTCCTGTTATTTCAAGTAAGTATTATTTAAATGTCCTATATTTATTTTATAAAGCTATAGGTTAGTACATTTGAATTTATAGTCTGGTATTATTTATATTATGACTGATGTATATTTAATTGCATAAAATTTTATTAGTTATATTATTGAATTTGTTAAATCTATTATAATTATATTATTAAAATCTTAGGTTAGTGACTTTATATTTGCATAATTGTATTATGACGTTTTTTAAAGGTCTTTATGTCTAAATATGTTAGGTTAGTGGATTTAATTGTTATAATTTGCTATTGTTTAAATTATTACGTTTTTATATTTAATTGCATAAAATGACATTATTATTGTATTAATTATTTTATTAAATTTGTTAAATATGCTATATTTATATTATTAATATCTTAGGTTAGTGTCCTTAAATTTTATGCATAATTTTATTTTTATGTTCTTTAAATGTCCCATATTTTTTGTCTAAAAATATTAGCTTAGTGTATTTGGTTTTTTATAATTTTCTATTATTTATATTATTACTGTTTTATATTTAATTTCATAAATAGCTTATTATTATTGTATTAAATTTTTTAAATATGCTATATTTATATTATTAAATTTGTTAAAAATATTATATTTCTTTTTTTTGGTAATCTAAAAATATTATATTACTATTATTAATATGTTAGGGTTGGCGGCCTTATATTTTATGCACAGTTAAATTTTTAGGGTCTTTAAAGATCCTATATTTTTTGTCTAAAAATATTAGGTTAGTGTATCTAATTTTTTTAATTTGCTATTATTTTTATTTTTATTATTTTATATTTAATTGCATAAAATTTTATTATTATTGTATTAATTATTCTATTAAAGTTGTTAAATATGCTATATTTCTATTATTAAATTAGTTAAAAATGTTATATTTATATTATTAATATCTTAGGTTAATGGCCTTATATTTTATGCATAATTATATTTTTATGTTATTTAAAGGTCCTATATTTTTTTGTCTAAAATCTTAGGTTAGTGTATTTCATTTTTACAATTTGCTATTATTTTTATTATTACTGTTTTTATATTTAATTGCATAAAAAGTTATTATTATTGTATTAATTATTCTATTAAAGTTGTTGAATATGCTATATATTGTTATTTAATTAAACTTGCATAAGACAAGTACATGGCGCGTAAGGTGATTAATCCGGGTCTCGAAGAATATAGTGTGTTGAGATTGGATGTGCAAGAAACGCATATGTCCCAGGCTGTATGGAACTCGGAATTAAAGAGGGTTCTCAAAGTTCATAAAGCAACGCATGGGAGTGATGCAGATCTGTATGATCTAAATAACATTCCAGAGTCAACTACTAGAAAAAAATCTGTATAGCGACGGAATTTCCATATTGTTTGCTAGGGGATTTGCGACGGAAAGTAATAGCGAGGATGAAATTAGCGACGAAATTTCCATAGCAATTTTGTCGCTATACAAGTTTTTTCGCAATGGTTCAGCACCTTAGGCGTACAGAATTTTATCATGTCGCACGCATGTGACATATGTCGATTAGTTATTTAATGGTGAGATAAATTATTTGCAATTGATTTATAGTATAATGACTACTTTTATTCGTGTATAATGTCTTGCAAATCGATCATGCACTCGTTATTGCTCTAGTCGAGCGTTGGCGCCCTGAAACACACACGTTTCACATGCCACAAGGCGAAATGACCATGACTCTTCAAGATGTTGCTGTTTGATAACACATATTTTGTTACACTTATTTCTTACTATTGGTTAGTATTTTAGAATTTATTTGAGTTAAATAAAGATCTTTGGCCATATCTCACTTTATAGATGTCTGATTGACTCCGTTCTTGTTGTGTAGATGGTCGAAACCTAAGCCCAAGATGGACGTGTTTTGCTGGAAATTTATTTAAAAATGGACTTAAGTTGTAATTTTGAACCCAATGTACATGAGGTCCACAGCCAGTATTTCTGTTTTCTTTCCTTTTATTTTGGGTTGGATTTGTGGAGCCCTAAGCCTAGCTTGATTAGGGGTTAAAAGGGCGAGAGTAGAGACCTTGTGGGTCATCTTTCGTTTGAATTTAAATTTTACAGTTTTAAAATTAATAGAATTTTTGTTTTTTTCTCTCTTCTCTTTCTTTAATCAACCTAAGGGTTGAGAATTCCATGGTTGAATCCTGAGGACCTGCGCCTCATTTTGAACCAAATATGTTTCTTTTTCCAACTCGGTTTGGCATCGCGCGATTGTGGGTGTTCAATCTGAGATACGCGATTGCGTTCTTAGGAAAGAGATTAACAATTAGATTTAATGGTTAGGTTGATTAATCCAATGAACTCAAGTCGAACGGGTTGATACTCCGTGATTGCGCGAGTAGACGCACCGTATTCAACCAAACGCTAGGCTATCGTCTAGGGAGGGGTTTCTAAGCGAATGCAGGGATTCCAATTCGATTAGGGTCAACCACGATTTGGTAATTATTTTTCCAATGATGGATATCCTTGGAATCCTAATTCTTCAGTTGGTTGCATTTAATTTGATTATTCTTTTATTTTATTTTATTTTTCATTTCCGTTTAAATTGATAATCATATTAAAACCCTCCATTTTAGTTTTCATTTTTTTTTAGTTTTCGTTTCTCCTTAATTTATATTTTTATTTAGTTCCCATTTTTATTTGGTTTCCATTTTTATTTGATTTCCATTTTCATTTAGTTCTCGTTTTATTTAGTTTACATTTTCATTTGGTTTCCAATTTTTTTTTTTATAACTGAGCGATTAAGTTCCTTGCAAACTCTTTGAGAGACGACTCAGGTTGACGCTTTACTACAAAATTTTAATAAACTCGATTTAATTAATTTGTGCGAGTTCGACAACTCGTGTCAAATTTGGCATCGTTGCCGAGGAATTCGCTCCGTTCACTATCATTCTTTACCCTTTTCCTCCTTTTGTCTTAGTTATGCAGAAGATTAATCACAAGGAGTGGGGTAATAAGCAGCCTGAGAGGATCTTCACATGTGGATGGACATTGCCTTAAGCCTTTGAATGAGGGACCGCCAATGGTAATACCTTATTGTTTCCATCATGCGTTGTGTCAATCAGCAATGTACCTTTATATTTCCCATATAAGTGAGTACCATCAACTTGTATAATAGGTTTACAGAAGTTAAACGCATCACAACATTGCTTAAAAGTCCAAAAATTTCTATGAAAAACCCGGTAACCATTCACAACATGGTGATTTACCACGTAGTCATTTGTTTGAATATGGTAAACAGAACCCTCAGAAAATGTCAGCATGTAATTAAACCATATGGGCAAATAAGCATAAGACTAGTCCCAATCGCCAAAGACTTTTGTCGTTGATTTTTGTTTAGCCTTCTAAGCCTTCCTGTATGAAATAATAAATCCATAATTGTTTCAGACTCTTTCTTGTATATATCAAATCGATTGATACATATGGTTCTTCCTACACCATATCTGTCAAAACAATATACATATATATATATATATATAACCTTACTAAATTTTTAAAGTGGATATAACACTTGAGGCCATACAAATTTCATTGGGAAAGAAACACTAACCTAATATATTCGAAGCAATGAAGGTGGAATCAAATTGTTTGTGATCTTGGGACAGATTATAAGTGACACAATTGTGAGGCCCCTCTCATATACTCATAACCCACATTTCATTGGAAGAATTTCCTATAAGTTTCCTTTAAAATCACTTATCCCTTCTCCAAAATTTTGAATCATTTACACCTTTACTTAAAGTTTTTTAATCATGTACCCCCTAACTTAATTTTCCATTCAAAAATAAAGTTAATGGAGTTAATTCTTTTGAAAAATACCTTAACTACCCCCAGAGTAAAACTAAAAAAATAACGTTGAGGAACCATTGATGTCCTGTGGCTGCAACTTCCATCGCCTTGTCTTCATTTGATGCACCATAGCCTTATTCATAATCATTGTAGAGGAAGAGAGAGAATGCAAAACACAACACTACACAGCTCCAAAATAGAAGGAGAAAATTTTGTAAGTGTTGTTGTGTTGGATTTCATAGATATGGGTGTATATCACTCTTTGTTTGAAGCTTGTGGTTCTAAGATTTATGTCCTTTGTGTTTATGTTTTTTTATGACCCTTTTGCCTACTTTCCCTCCAAATGTCAACTCTCGCACAACATAACCAACCCTTTATGGCGAACTGGATCCTTTTTGTGGTCAACGCTTATTTTGGATTTTGGATATTTTGTGTGTATTGAATCAATGGTTATTTCCAAGTTGGAATTTATTGAGGTCACTCTTGTTAAAATTGTTTTTTATTGGTATATTTTATTTGAGTCACTTTCTTTTGTGATTTTTTCTTGGTGCCCTTTGATGGAGATACAATATATTTTGATGACTCTAATATCTCGTTGATTTATGCGAGCAACATTTGAAAAGGGTCTGATTCTAATTCCTCCACATTTTCTGTTCACTAAGGTTCCTTTAAGAAAAATAATTAATAAAATTAATTTGTATAACATTTTAATGCAGGTTGGTAATTTGGATCATTATCTAGAAGAGCTTAACTTTCTTAATGACAAATCTATGTTCTTTAAACTCAATATGAAAAAGAATAATTTAGAATCATACATAGAGCCAAAATATCATGTTTCTAAAATTTGTAGTAGCGAAGCTATTATCGCATCATAGCTTAAATGTTGTTTTTGTTTTCAAACATTATTTGATTATATTAGTACTTTTTTTTAGTACAAATTATATTAGTACTTTGTATTAGTTTTACAAATATTTTTAATTTTCAGGATCAATAAGTATTCGATAAAGCTTGCGACATTGATGTTGTATCAGCAGATCTGGAAAGAGGTGCGATATCTTTAAATTAAAATTTTGTTTTATCAATTAAATATTTTATGCATTATTTGTATAATATGTTTCATAATTTTATATAATCTTAATTTCTTACCAGGATGATGAGAGTCAAACATGTGATGGTGCCAATGTTGCTAATGTTTCCCTCACTTTGTTGTAGCCGTTGATTATAAAATCTGATGTCGTTAAGTAAGAAGATTTTAATTGTTCATTTAACTGTCACAACAAAAAATTTAAGATAGAGAAAGAGTTAAGCATTTACTCATTATTTGTGTGTTTATAATTTTCTAACACATATTATTTCTATATTCTATATTATTAATACAGTATAATGACCCCAACATTTTTTTTAACAAGTTCTATTGGTGAAGTCAAAGACACCTTGCTGGAGAAAGAGAAATTATGTATGGACAGAACTATTATGGAAGAAGTTGTGTAGCATCAATATGTTCTGGGTGTTGTTGAACTATATATTTGAGAATCATTAGACAGTTAGGAAATATACAATGTCTTAATATTTATTCCTTTGTTTGATTATGGGAAAAAAAAAGAAGTTTAATAAAATACATTTATGGTAAACCATCTTCAACTAAAAGAAAATAAAGAAACACATTCTGCATTGTAAAATTTCTTATTATTCATGTGTTTACACTTCAACCGACTTCTTTTAATTTATATGTAGCAGGAAGTTTATTTGTTTATTTGTTTATAAACTACATGTTAGCCTTAATCCTAATTATTTTCTAAAACCTTATGATATTCCTTATTTTTTTCCTGAACCTTCTTTGAACGACTGATTCTTTATCTTCTGCAAAGCGGGGAATGATTGAGAAATAGAGACAGATGACTCTGAAATCTCTTCCAAGAGATTTAGTATTGCAGATTTTTAGAGTCACTAATATAACATTCTTAGAGTCTAATATAGATAACATTCAATATTAAGTTGCAAATCTCTTATCCATTTTATCTTTCAATTATTTCTTTAATAATTATGTCATAGAAAATTGTATTTGTAAAGTTTAAAATTTGCATTAACTTTTACGAGATAAACAAACTGACTTTTTTTCTCTGTGCATCGCATGAGTAATAAATTAGTAAAAATATATTTACATATAAATTGATTACTTAAATAATTTTGGATTTTATTTATTAAATTTAAGTTATTAATACATTTATCAAACACAAGTCAAATCTGTTTTATTAAAGATATATAAATTTGTAAGAAGAAGGATAATAGTTATAAGCTAAGTGGGTGTATTGGATTAGGATTTTAAAAGACTTATTTGAGATAAAAAATCTTATAGATTTTAAAAGACTATTTAGAATTATAGGAACTTAAGATTTTTTGAAGAAAAAAAGTTACAGTCAAGATTTCATAAGATTGGATTATAAATGATTTTAATAGAATTTATAAGATTTGAAAGGATAATAAGAATTTATAAGATTTTAAAAAATCACATGAATTTTTAACAAACATTCAAAATTACAAGAGTTAATAAAAAATAACAAAGAAATGCAATGATATTAAAAAAAGAGAAAAATCTAATATAAGTTAGTCAATTAGTAAAACCTAATATAATTTCTAACAAATGTTCAAAATTATTAAGTAACAATTTTTCACATATCTAAAGTTATATTAGTCATCCACGCATTAGCATCTTCTCATTCTTGCTCTTAGGTTTGACCAATGGGTTGAAAATTATCTTCTTTATTAACTGGTGATACTGAAGATGTAGATGCATCCATTGATTCAATTGAAAACTCATCTGAATGACATTCTTTGCGAAGAAAGTTGTGTAGTGTTTGTGCTTTACTTGTGTTTTAAATGTTACAATGCTAACACACACGCTAAAAAATGTTAGATTTCGACACGTTAGGACACGTTTTGATATTAAATAATATTTTTAATTTATATAGTATATATTACATTTAATATTCAATAATTTGACAAAAAATGAATCTAAACTTATAATATTCATAAATTTTACAAAGAAACATAAGATATCCAAAATATTTATATTAAACTCAATAAAATGGTAATCGTAATCTAACGAATCTAATAGTTTGAACTAAAAGCTCAACGCAACTTAACATTTGAATCTTTTTTTTGAATTTCTATAACGCGTATTGGAGTGTCGGAGAGTGTCGGGAAGTATCGGACACGACACGTCAGGGTTTGTGAAGTGTCGGTGCTTCATAGGTCATCTCAATTACATTTCTCAATGATGCATCACGAAGATTAAACAATTCATTTGCATTTTAAGGGTCGTTACCATGTGAAATTTTGCAGATGATATCGCACACCCTGAAATGGAGCTACAAATTTGGGTCGATAGGAAAATCTACAATCCACTAGGAAATATTTACTTAATTATATATACAATACATATAAAAATAGTATGAAAACTAAAAAAAAATATTTATTATTTAATAGAGCATGTATGTTGTAGTCTCCAATTGAGATCAGATACATATACAAATTGAAGACGTTGTTTATTACCTTAGATATAAGTGGGATCAACGGACAAGATTGAGAGTGTAACTTACACTGGTGTAAAATGATCTTGACCCATATATAAATATAGAGAGAGATTGCCACTGGATTATTAGGATTTTTAATATGTATATTGCCAAATACGAAAGATATTAGGATTTTATGCTCATTATAATCCAAACAATATACAAAAGAAGAAGGTCGGCGAAGAATATGTGTGGTAAGCTTATTAGTTCAATTTCATATTGACGACGTGGACACATACATGTTTATCGTCAACTCTATACAAACTCTGGTAAAAATAATAATAACGAAGCACATCATTAATCATGAAGGATGTAACGTCCGGTCGCTTCAAGAATCAACGACTATCCCCACATACTAACATGAGACTTTTCAGTGTGTTTTTTTCTCACTCGCACACTTTCTGGGAAGTGTGTTTTTTCCTCACTCGCACATTTCCTGGGAAAACAACGACTATCCCCACAGCTACTGAAAGGAAGATGCATATTGTTAGTATAGGTAGTACCAATTAATTATTATTGGGTCAGGATCATTTTACACCAGTGTAAGTTACACTCTTAATCTTGTCCGTTAATCTCACTTATATCTAAGGGCTCAATTTTTTTTAGTAATGTGAGCCATTAGATACAAGTGGATCAAAGGTCAAGATTGAATGTAAGACTTCTAACTCTTATATCGGTGTAAAAATATCCTGCATCATTTATAAGCTATTCTAAAATATTCGGCGTCGATTCGATTCATCCATGCATGTGACCCCACGACGTAAGCGATCATGTGCTAATAATGATTACGAAGGCTTTTTGGGTGCGAAAGAGAAAATAGAGTTAAGGTTTTGCGGAGGTAGAGAAAACCTCGAAACTCTGCGTATCATCATCCCCTCCTCTCTGCGCTTTCTTATCAACCAGGTTTCTTTCTTTCTTACAAATCTCATTTCCTTATTCTTCTTCTTTTGATTATTGGATTTTCTCTCTGTTCTTGTTCCATTTATCTCAGATTTCCCGATTCCTTTTGCGTTTATTTATCTAGGGTTTCTTCTCGTTTCTTTTTTCAGTAGCGTAACCATAATTGATAATTTGGCCATATATTTGATTGAAATTAAAATTGAATTTGAATTATAAAAAAAATCTCAAAGATGATAGTTCCATTTTTTTGGTATGGGTCCTTTGTTGAAAGATTGGGCCATGGATTTACTATTTTGTTACCAGATCGAGTGCCCTTTGTTGATCCGGTTATTCAATAAGACGAGAATATTTTTGTCTTCAACGCGATCTGCTCATCATCTGTTATTCGAATTTGTCGATGCCCACACGTTGTATGGGAACAAGAAGTTCTTAATGATGACGCTAACAGTATAGCTCATTTTCTGAGCTTAGATTATGTTTACAAGAGAAAACTGTATTGCTCCTTTGTGTTAGATTTATTGCCAGAATGGGAAAGCTGCTATTTGAGTCAATAAACTATGAAATATTTTTACCTTCTTAATGTAAATGGTTGAGCTTAAGGCAACTTTTGTTCCGAATAGGGAAGATGGCATGCTTCCTCGGCCTGTTAAAGTTTTCTTGAGGTTTAGAAAGAACAAGATTGGCCTAACTATTTTTTCCCCCTATGTTATAATTATTACCTAAAAGGGGCGAACCGGAGCAATGGCAAAACTTTTTTTTTCATGACCGTAAGGTCATGTGTTCGAATCCAGGAAACAAACTCTTTGCAATTATGCAAGGGTAAGGCTGCGTGTAAGGATTTCCTCCATCCCACACTCGCTAGTCGAGTTCAACGGGGAGTGGTATCTTTTTTTTGTTATAATTATTACCTGCTGTTGTTCTTTCTGGATGGAAGTTGTAGATCTTATTTTCTTGGATAAGTTCGTAGTCTGCGATAAAATGTGCCCTAATGCTGGAGTTGATTCCTTCTTGTAGGACTATGATTAAACTGTTTAAAGTAAAGGAAAAGCAGAGAGAACTTGCAGAAAATGCAAGTGGTGGAGCACCTATTAAGAAGCAGAGTGCTGGCGAGTTGCGTCTTCACAAAGGTTTCCTTCTTTTTATTGAATGAAGTTTTTTTGTATGTTTTTTCATGCCAAATTTGTGTGGCCCTCCTGCACCCCCTCCCTAAAAATTTGAAACCAAGGAAATGGACAGGGAAAGAGGAAATAAAGGCCCAATGCTAATATGTTAGCTTAATGTGTAAAAGTTGGTTGTGTTGCTGGAAATTGCCAGAGCAGGAATTTTGTGGGGGTTGGTTGATTGGGGCATGAGGGAGAGATGATGGGTACAAGACTGAAAACTAGAAATAGATTATATGAATATCTTAATTGATTTATTTGATAACAGAAAATAAGATTTTCTTGTTTACTTTTTTGGCTACTAGAGAAATTGAGTTGATATAGGATGAAAATGAAAAGCATAGTCTACAGAAATTATTGCCAGAAGTTATTTATTTTGGTTTCTGAACTCAAAAAATTTGTTTTAATTTGGAAAGGCGCAGCACTTCATACTAAATGTCATACATCTCGTTGAATTTTGTAATGTCTGGAGTTGTTTTGCAATGTGAATCATTGAATCATCTGCTGCTTTCTTCGTGGTTCAGGCTTAGGGAGGGAGTTAGAATCTACATTCTTACTTACTAATATTAGCCAATATAATTTACTTTCTTTTCTTTACTAAAGTTATATTATTAAATGGGGAGATGTTATAAAACATGTAAATATAAGTTGTTTGTTTCTTGCTTTGGACACGAGGCCCAAAGGAAAATGGGTACAGACAAGAGAGTGTTAAACCTTGAGTTTTTGGTTATAAGATTCTGGTAGAAGCATTTGCCGGGGTTGCATGTTTCTGTGAAAATTTACAGTAGGATCTCCACCTTGTTTGAGGGGATGAGGACTAGAGATTTTTTAATTGATGGACTTTAGCAAATTCATGCTTTAATGGTTGCTTTATCTAATTTTCTTTGGTTCTGGTGGCTGTCAATGGATGCTTAGAGGAGAGCATAGTTTTTAGGTGAACCAACCATTTTTTATTGGGAGAGTGCTTGTTTTTGCTGTTTATAGTGCGGTTATGTCTATTATCTGTATATTCAAGGTAGGGCTTTTATCTTGAAACTTCAATTTTTGAATTCATTCTCAATAACTGATGTACCTACAGTTGGCTTAGAATAGTGCGTGCATTATTGACACATTATAAAAGGGTGTTTAAAACTCCTTGGATGGATATTTCTTTTCTGGGATAAGCTAGAAATTTGTTTGACCATTGGCCAACTTAATATATTAGTATTTACATATTATCTTGCAGACCTGGGAACTGCTATTCTATAAATAGTTGACTAGCTAAGCTATGATATCGCATCTCAAGCTGTAGTGTTTTGGTAGCTGCTCCAAGACATTTCTTGTTTCAACCTTGCTTGAACATGTAGTTTCTACCATTTTATTTTGTTATAGAAGTTTTTGTCACAGCGGAGTGTTACACCTTTCAGATATAAGTGAGCTGAATCTACCGAAATCTTGTATCATACAATTCCCCAATGGCAAAGATGACCTGATGAACTTTGAAGTTTCAATTCGACCTGATGATGGATATTACTTGTAAGGAAGCTTTCATATTATGTGCATTTTATTTTCAACTTTGTGGTCAAATTTTATAATTGACTCTTGTTGAAGGCATTGGTGTCCCTATACTGTCTTCATTTTATGTTGTTTTATTTTAAATGCTAAATAAAATGTATAATCTGGGAGGATCTATCCGCACCCTCGAAATGAAGAAAAACCAGAGAACAAGCTCACGAGTCTCCACTAAGTTTTGTTTGTTGACACAGAGGTGGCACATTTTTGTTTTCCTTCCAAGTTTCTCCCATCTATCCACACGAGGCGCCAAAGGTTAAGTGCAAGACAAAGGTATGATGATGGATTTGATTATCTTTTTCTTTTTTTTTCATAATTAATGCTTCATTCATGTACATAGCACATGTTTAATTTTGGTTTTGGATATACTTGTTGTTTTCATATTATGTTTCAATATTATAACTTGATTTTGTAGCGTTATCTCGTATATGCAGGTCTACCATCCAAATATTGACTTGGAGGGAAATGTTTGTCTCAACATCTTACGAGAAGATTGGAAACCTGTGCTCAATATAAATACTGTCATCTATGGCTTGTATCATCTCTTCACGGTATGACTACGGATTTTTCCGTTTTGGGTTTTTCATATTTTGATTCTAATCTTCTAATTGTATGCAGGAACCAAACTATGAGGATCCACTGAATCATGATGCTGCCGCCGTGTTGAGAGATAACCCAAAGATGTTTGAATCTAATGTGAGGAGGGCTATGGCTGGTGGATATGTGGGGCAAACCTTTTTCCCACGCTGTATGTAAACCTTTGCTCGATACCTTTGAGTCCTGTTCAAATATATCAATGCTTGAAGGCCCGTGGTTTGTAAAATTTATTTAAAAAAATTGCAATTTTCTTTCGTCAGTATGTTATTTTTCTTGGTGGAGAAACAGGACAAGTTCCTAAGACCACCAAACGCATCTAAAACAAGTGGAATGTTACTGTAACTTCTGTGATTTATTGAATGTTCGACGTATTATTCTAAAGTGAACCAAGCAGAAATTGGGCTCAGCGGTCGATATCAATATTTTGTCTCGCTTGCGTTTTCTGTTGAGTCTTTTCAATTGCTTTCCTTCTCAGCTCCGAAACTTACCCGGCTGAGTGCCCATAAATGCATTTGTCTTTGTCTTGAGAAGTCACGCAGCAGAAATAAAAGAGCTAGGTGAGGGTGATAATTTTTAACAACGACATTAAAAATGTGTTTAAATTGACTCGTTTTCAATATATTGGCAAAAATTGACTTGAAAAAAATTGTATCAGGTTGAGTGTCAACTTGTGAACTTGAAATTGATTTGTGTAAATATTTTTATAGTTTATTCGTGTCATATAGTGTTGTAAATAGGTTATTTGTGTTTTATTGTATTATGTTAACCCACATAATAAGTATAATATTTTGGGATTGATAAGTTACTTGTGTCTTGTCCTAAAATAAGCGGGTTGTGTTTAGGGGTGACAATTCGCGCCAATCCAACACCATCCAAATTTTATACGACATGAATATATTCAATCCGAACATGACATGAATTTGAAATTGAGTTAAAATTTTCAGCTTGAACATGGCTCATTCTTTTGCAGGTTGATTCTTGATAAAATCTCATAGTGTATCGTTGGGTTGATTCATCATGAATACACTTGACATGAACACGACTCACGAGTTGGGTTGATTCATCATGAATACACTTGACATGAACACGACTCACGAGTATAAAATCAAGTATAGTGCGACTTCGTAAAGTATAGTGACATAGAATTGCCACCGGAGGGCGACTTCGTAAAGTATAGTGACATAGAATTGGTGTCTGATTTCAAAAAGCATAGTGACATAGAAGCATATAAAAACTATTTGAGTACTGTGCTAACTTCTTTGTCTCGTGGAATTGCTAAAAATGTTCAAGGTTCGTATAAACTTCATCAATTTTATTTAGGATTAAAAGTTTCATATTGTAGAAGATATTTTTTTTTTTTTTTATAACAGATAATTTTTTTTTTTACACTTATATAAAGACATACAAGACCCATATTCTTTTCTTCTTCTATTCACATGCTTCACATATTTTTATGTGCATATGAGATAATTTTATCTCATACACAAATATCAAACTCTTTAATTTATGTGATTAATATTTCTCATATTATAGGAAATAAGTTTATCTCCTACATACACATAAGAGCGTGTGAGGTCTATAGTATCAATTTCTCTTTCTTCTCTCACATATCTCCAACAACATAATTCCTTAATTTATTTTCTTAAAGTGAGTGCAGTTAGCATGTGACGAAATATAATGAAGTTTATTCTCGAGGTTGTGAGATTTTTTAGTGATATATTTTGAGTTGTTCATACACGTTTCAATAGCATTATGATTAGGGAAAGGATATTGTAATAACTAAGATGTGTTATTACCATGTTACTATCAATCAATCTCACCGTTATATCGATTATGTTAATCTAACGGTTATATTTATTTTCATCTTTATATAATCATGATTTCTCAAATTTAATGTTTTATATTTATTTTCACCTTTGTATGATTATGATTTCTCATATTTAATGTTTTCATTTTAAATTTGGGAAATCATAATCATACAAAGATGAAAATAAATATAACCATTGGATCAACATAATCGATCTAATGGTGAGATTGATTGGTAGTAACATGGTAATCCAAACATTGTACAATATCCTTCCCCTTTAATATTGTACTGTGAAATTAATCCAAACATACAAATTCAATTCCGCGTATATTACAATGCACAATCGACGGAAAACAAAGTTGTCTTGCCACAGAACAGCATGAGCATAGGTTTCATTACCCTAATTTGCTATAAAGTTTGCTGTCAATACTCTAGTCATGTTTCTGATCCGTTCAGCCAGATAAGCCCTGTCAAGAGTAAGCAATCGCTCAGTGGGACTTCGTTTCTCAGAAGCCTCGCCATGATTGAACCATGAATGTAAGGTCAACAGAGGCCTCTTCAAATGAAAAACAAACGAGGACATTATTTGAAGATGGTTTCAAATGTTTCTTTTCTTGTATACCGGGGAGATGATTTTGAGAGAATTCCGATTGGGACCCAAAGTCACAAGCAGAGGAGAGTTAGAGGGTTCCTTTGACATGATCTACCATTCTTAAAAATTAAAAAAAGTGTCTCTCACATCATCTCCTCCTCTTTCACGGCGAGCATTCTAGCATTTTCACGGTCCCGCTTAAATATATAATATAGTGGCGTGTAACACAAACAACACAATCCAAATGGAACTGCCATCATTGAAACGAGGCCCTTTGACAAGGCAAGAGCCTCTGGTGAAGATCCTTTGATGGGATCAACAGCCTTTGAATTGTAGCCAAACATTTTCTCAGAAAGAATACCAACCAGTGGAGCCGCAAACGAAGAAAACGAGCCTTCAAAAGCTCGATCAAATGCATAAATCATGGTCCGGTGTTTTACAGGGACTACCTCAGCAAACATAGGGCCATTTGCAGCCGTAGCATTCCAGCTGATAGTTAGTCCCATTAAAAAGAGGGTGACAGAAAAGGTAAGAAAACTACTCACTGACTGAGGGATCACCTTAAGAAGAAACCATGAGAATGGAATACCCATAAAGGCACTGAACTGTGCGCACATGATACGACCAGAATGAGGGTAGACTTGTGACAATTGATCAGCTATTGATCCACCAATGAAGGAGCCCATAGCACACCCAATTGCAAAAAGACTCAGAAGGGTTGCTGAAGTATTATTATCAAAACCTGCACAATGAACCAATTCTAAACGTCGAGCAAGGAGAGAAAAGTATTCATATGTAAGACACAGATTATAAACATCAACCTCATAAAAGATTAAGGTTTGAATAATTATTTGGGTTATATACAACAAATAGAAAAATACAATTTTGCAATGTTTCATTAGAATCATAATGTACAGAAGCTGGCTTCATCTCACCAATTAATTCGAACCACATTGTGAAGAACACCATGGCAGTCCATGGTAGCGACCCAATAATGCCCTGTAAGACAATTATTTGAAATGTTGGAACTTTGATCACAGCTTTCATTGCCGCCCAAGAGTCCATCCAAATTGATGCTGCACCAGCTCTGCCCTTATAGATAGAGTCATCCCTGCTGACACACGGAGCTGATTTACGGATATTTACCAGTCAAAGAGATATAAAATAAAGCATTCAGTTATTATTCATGAGGATGAAAACAATATGACAGAACGTTTGGAGGCACTTAAGAGGTCAAAAAGTACTAAAAGTTGTGGTAAGTATTATTAAATGCCACATGAGTGATGTAAATTGTAAAATATCATTACCTGTCTGAACTCTCACTAGCATCATGAGTGGTGGTATATCCTTTTCTCGGGTCAACCACATATAGTAAAACAAGGAAACCAATTAATGCACTCAAAGTTGCCATCAAAATGAAGGCACATCGCCACCCTTGAATGCCCCAAAATTGCTGGCCAGCCATGACCGTAGCCAAAACACCACCTCCTATGCCTCCTATGTTACCAATAAGGCTAAACAATCCAAATCCAGTTCCTCTCACTCCATCCCTGTAGCTATCGGCAATGAAAGACTGCAGTGCTGGAATCACAATTGCCAAACCAAAGCCATTTATTGCTCTCCAGAATGCAACCTGCAGAAAATTTTGGCAAGCACCCACAGCAGCTGTAGATAAAGCCCAGCAGAAAGTGCCCATAGCTAGAATTGTTGGGCGATCATAGTTAATAACAAGTATACCAGCCAGAGGAGATGATAGTCCCTGAACAAAGTTCATTATGAATGTGAGGTAACCCAAATCAGATGGCCCCGCATTAAATGCTTCACTAACTTCTTTGTAGACAGATGGAAGAAGATTTACGTCAGCACGCTCCATAATAGCAGCCAGGTTGATGAGAATGAGCGAGAGAGACACACCAAAAATCTGTGTTGTTCTGAGAAAAAAGATTTATGTTAAGGAAAATTTCAAACTGAGGAAGAAAAAGAATAATGCATTAGTAAGCCGTAGCTGCAAACCATTATTTCAGATCAGGCATGGAAAGAACCGAAAATGAAAGCATAAAAAGGCAGAAAGACACAAAAAATTAGGGGAAGAATGATATGAAGTCTTGGGCCTCGTTTTGCTTAATATCACAACTAAAAGTTTTTTATTGAAATTTCCAAATGGCTACATATATATAGCCCTTTTAAGATTGATACATGATGTTCTAAATCATTGTATGGTACACTCTGTCTTATTAGAACAAAAGTGGATGTTAAGAATGATGTATGTTGATCTAAATCATTATGAGCATGGTTGCTTGCATGTCATTACAATTTACAATGCATCCTCGCGGTTCTCATAAGAGATGTGTTTATCCCATTTAATAACTACATGTAACTGACTGTTAAGAGAAAACGATACGAAGATGAGGGAAGAAGAGAGAGAGAGAGAAAAGAGAAAGGCCATTTCAGTGTATTATTCATTGTGTATTATCTGTTATACAACTGAACAAAATATTAAAGATATAGAGGTTACAAGTAACAGCTCATGACAGCCTATAACACTGTAACAAACTAAGAGAATTAATCAGGTGTAGCACACACCATGATACAAGATACACCAGCAGACAATTACAAATATTACAAAGCATTTTATATGCTAATATGCCCCCTCAAACTCATGAGTTGTGGAAACGAAGAGTATCCATAACTCTGAGTTTGTCTCTTAGCTCAACAAATCTAGGAGCAGATAGTGGCTTGGTAAGAGTGTCAGCCAACTGGAGACAAGCAGGAACATGAGATACCACAAGCTCTTTAGAGAGCACCCGTTCTCTAACAAAGAAAATGTCCAGCTCCATGTGCTTAGTACGAGAATGCAGAACAAGATTATGAGACAAGGCAACAGTGCTGAGATTGTCACAATAAATCTGAGGAGTAGCCATGGAAATGTGAAGCTCACGAAGAAGAGATTGAATCCATAAAATCTCTGCAGAAGCAATAGCTAAGCTCCTGTACTCAGCCTCAGTACTGGATCTGGCCACTAAAGTTTGTTTTTTGGACCACCATGACACTAAGTTTGGACCAAGAAAGAGACAGGCACCGTATGTAGACCTGCGATCATCTGGATCAGTTGCCCAATCAGCATCACAAAATGCTGTCAAAGAGAGAGGACAGTGGATAGATGCAGGCTGAAGTAGAAGACCATATGAAACTGTGCCCTGAAGATACCTTAGGATGCGCTTAACAGCATGCCAATGCTCAAGTAAAGGCTGAGACATGAACAGGCACACCTTGTTGACAGCAAAGCTGATTTCTGGACGAGTAATAGTTGCATATTGTAAGGCACCTACAATGGATCTGTAGTGGTGTGGATTATCAAAGTAATTTGAGCCATGCTTAGTCAACTTGCAACTAGTAGCCATAGGTGAGGCAATACTCTTGGCATCTGACATGTTTGTTCTACCCAGCAGATCTCGAATGTATTTTGATTGAGATAGAGATATAGAACCATTAGGCTATCTTTTAACTTCTATCCCCAAACAATATGCTAGGTCACCAAGGTCTTTAAGTGCAAATCTAGAATTCAAGCCAGCTATCAGATTCTGAATAAAGGGAGTGTCATTGCCTGTAACAATGATATCATCAACATATATCAAGACATAAATGCATCTGTTAGCACCAGTAAAAACGAAAAGAGAAGGGTCACAAATGCTGGACTGAAAACCAAGAGTAATTAGTGCCTGTTTTAACTTTTCAAACCAAGCTCTAGGGGCTTGTTTAAGGCCATATAAAGCCTTATGCAGCTTACACACAAGAGTTTTGTCAGCAGCCTCAAATGCAGGAGGTTGTTGCATGTAGACATCTTCAATGAGATCCCCATTGAGAAAAACATTATTAACATCCAATTGCCTTAATGACCAGCCAAAAGTAAGAGCAAGAGTGAGAATAATTCGAACTGTCACAGGTTTGACAACAGGAGAGAAGGTTTCTGTATAATCAAAACCTTCTTGTTGATGAAATCCCTTAGCCACAAGGCGAGCCTTATACTTGTTTATGGTCCCATCCGAATTCTCCTTCACTTTAAATACCCACTTGCATCCAATAGCCTTCCTATGAGATGGAAGAGGAACCAGGGTCCAAGTGTGATTAGTTTGCAAAGCCCGAAATTCTGTTTTCATTGCTTCAAGCCATGGAGGGCTGGCCAAGGCTTGTTTGACAGTTGTAGGTTCCATATGAGTGAGAAGTGCAAGAGATCTAGCAAGAGTTTTTGACCTTGTAGCTATAGAGTGAGTAGAAGAAGAAGGACTAAGACTAGTAGAAGGCTGATATTCAGAAGGAGATGATGACAGAGAAGAAGAGGAGGAAGAAGACTGACCTGAATGGCTTTCAGGAGAGGACTGACTTGAAGTGGGAGAACTGACCTGAACCGAAGAGGATGATGCAGTGGACAAACTAGGAGTAGTAGCTGATGTTGAGGAAGAATGAGACACATCAGATGCAGCAAATAAAGAGCAATCTGCATGTTCAGCAATACCAAGAGCAGTGGAAGAATTCTGACCTGAGACAAGGCTGGTTGCATTGGTAGTAAGGGGGGGAGATGCCTGATGAAGGTTGTAATGGGGAAGAACAACAAAGAGTAGTGAGTAAGTAGTAGGAGAGGTGTTTAATGGTTGGGTTTTAACATTCCACAGAGGATATGGAAACCTGTTTTCATTAAATAAAACATCCTTTGAGATAAAAATTCGGCCATCAGGATTTTGACATAAGTAACCCTTGTGATTAGTAGCATAACCAAGGAACACACATTCTTGAGACCTGAATTCCAGTTTGTGTTTATTATAAGGTCGAAGAAATGGAAAGCAAGCACACCCAAATTTTTTGAGGAATTTATAATCAGGTGTATGATGAAAAAGCTTAGTGTAGGGAACCTGAAAATCTAAAGAGGTTGTGGGTAACCTATTAATGAGGTAAACAGCAGATATGAAAGTATAATCCCAGTATTCCATTGGTAGAGAAGCAAAAGACAACATAGTAAGACCAGTTTCAACAATGTGTCTATGTTTTCTCTCAACTACCCCATTTTGATGATGTATGTGTGGACATGCTATCCTATGTTTAATCCCATGAAGAAGATACTGTGTAAAGGGTCTAAACTCCCCTCCCCAATCTGTTTGGATGGATTTAATTGGAAATTCAAATTGAGTTGTAATTAGAGAGTGAAAATTTTTAAAGGTCTGAAGAGCCTCAGACTTTTGTCTCAAAGGATATATCCAAGTAAATCTTGTGTTGGCATCAACAAAGGAGATGTAATAGAGATGTCCCATATTAGATTTTACAGGTGCAGGGCCCCACAAGTCACTGTAAATTAATTCAAAAAGTTTATTGTAAACAGTGTTTGAGGGAGATGAAGGTAAACGATGAGCTTTACCAATGCAACAAGCTGAACAGAAAAATTCCACTGCTTTATTATTGAATGATATATTACAAGTTTGTATAACAGATTTGAGTGTATCTTTGTGTGGATGCCCTAAACGGCAGTGCCACATAGAGCAAAGAGAACTTCCTATCTCACAATATTGACTATTGTTTGCTGAAGTACTATTAGTATTACAACTGGAGGAAATTGTTGAAGACTGAATATTACAAACAGAGGGTACAATGCTAGGTGACTGCATAGAATTGGAAGGAATACTGGAGTGCTGATAGACACGGGTTGAATGTGGATGTATGTTGATTCCATCAAACTTATAGAGACCACTGGAATCAAGAATGCCTTCAAGTAAAACTGTGTGTGACCCCTGCGATTTAATAAGACAAACAGTAGGATGAAATTCAAAATAGACTGAGTTGTCCTTTGCAAATTGACTAACACTCACAAGATTTTTCATGATAGAAGGAACCAGAAGAAGATTTTTGAGGTGCAAGTGTGTGTCAGAGTCAAGAGGTGAAGTAAATGTGGAGGAACCTATAGCTGAAACTGTCAAACCTTGGCCATTCCCTATCATGATTTGATCTGCACCACTTAGTTGCTGACTTTGAAGCAGGTTGTGAGGATTGGAGGTGACATGGTGCGTAGCTCCAGAATCTGGATACCACTCCAAAGCAGTGGTAGGTGAAGGAAGAATTCCAGGCTGTGAAGCAATCATAGCCTGTGGTTGAGCATTTGCAGTTCGAACATACTGAAAAGACTGATTCTGTTGTGGATTTTGATTATGCTGATCTTGAGAAAAACTCTGAGGAAAAAAATTGTGGAGTGAAAGTATTAGTAGGAGGTGGAAGAGTTCGAACGAAATTCTCATCAAATCTATGCCAACAAGTTTGAACATCATGTCCAAACTTATAACAAAGTTGGCAGTGAACATTCGATCGTCCTCCACGTCCTCTTCCTCTGTTATTGCGCACTCCATAACGTCCTCTTCCTCTATTTGAAGCATAGGAACAATTTGAATGCTCAAAACCAGTGCTCTGTTCCTGATCACGTAAAACAGGGGCAAATAGAGTGTTACTGTTTCCACTGTTATTTGCGATGCTCTGTTTTCCATCACCTGAAGCATGCTGAGTTAGACTCACAGTTGCTGCCTCTGAGATTATAGCTTCTGTTTGTTTCACTAACATCTGTTCGTGTGTCATCAACTGAATACTGAGATCTTCAACTGAATAGGCATTCTCACGTCCAAGAGCAGTAGTGACAAACGCCAGATACTCTGCTGGTAAACCTCCCAGAACGATATCAGTACGTTCTTCATCACTTACTGGACTTCCTATAGCCTTTAGTGAGTCACAAATGCCTTTGATACGGGAAAGATACTCTTTCACTGTCTTCGATCCCTTTTTGATTGAATGTAACTCAGATCTGAGCAATCTTGCTTTCGATTTCATCATTCCTTGAAATAACTTGTGTATTTTGTCCCAAGCTTCATGTGAGTACTTCACTCCTAGAATCTCATTCACTACTGATTCTGAAATTGTTTAAAGAAGCCATGATAGAAGCATCGAGTCTTGCGTTATCCATTCAACATACTCAGGATTTTGAACTCCATTGACTCGATTCTCCTCTGACTGAAACTGAAGCGGTATCTTAGGATTCACAAGAAAACGATGCATCTGATGCGAAGTGATGATTGGATCAACAATCTGATTCCAGAACAAATAGTTTCCCTCTGTTAGCTTCACCGCTATTTGTTGGCTGAAAAGTTGCGGTACTCTGTTTTCTGTTGTTCGATTCTCCATGCTTGAACTATGATTTGCATGCGATGATTCTTGATTAGATCTAGATGAATCTGATGCGGAAGTCATGGTTTTGGCTTTGTATGGATCAGGCCTTCAGATTGAAGGCTCTGATACCATAAGAGAAAACGATACTAAGATGAGGGAAGAAGAGAGAGAGAGAGAGAAAAGAGAAAGGCCATTTCAGTGTATTATTCACTGTGTATTATCTGTTATACAACTGAACAAAATATTAAAGATATAGAGGTTACAAGTAACAGCTCATGACAGCCTGTAACACTCTAACAAACTAAGAGAATTAATCAGGTGTAGCACACACCATGATACAAGATACACCAGCAGACACTTACAAATATTACAAAGCATTTTATATGCTAATAACTGATGATATGGCAACAGATTATCCAAACCTTAAATGAAGAAACAAATTATGCCTATTTCAAATACAGTGGAATTTCTGTCTTTGTAAGAGCAGAAGGTCATTATATTGGTCTACTACCAGAGTCTAATTGTATATTTATGCATTTTGTTTCAGGTCAAAAAACATCTGTCAAGGAAAAATAATCCAAAAATCAAATGCCGCAGATTTAATAAGAAACTCCACTTCAAACAATGTTTGATTTGTAGCAAACTCTGCATAGCGAGCAATATTAAGTGTAGCAAGATAAAAACAAAATTCCAACTATATTATAACTACTTAAAGGCTGAGACGCTGAGAGCCTCAATATTAGGCTTGATTACAATTGATCTGCCAAATAGGTTCTTCGTGGAAGGGCATTCCTGCAAAAATTGATTTTTCCTCTGAAGTTCTCTTGACTCTACTCCAATTTCATGTCTTGGAGTTTCTATCATGTTTGCTTCATTAAGCTGTAGGCCTGTAGCTTTTCTCTAACGATTTCATATAATGTATAAAAGGAGGAAAAAGATGAACAGATACTTAAGTTCGCATTTGGAAGTTCCCTAGTCTTAAAGCTACTTATGGGTATGTATCTAGTACTAGAAATAGGATATGCACTAAAATCCATTAAGATTACTAACTATATAATACAACAGCATTAATCAGAGTTAAAAACATAGTGTTTATATAGAGCTAAGTTTCGTAAGTCTGAAAGTTAAATGGTCAAGTTTATAGAGGAGGGGATGTAGTAAATCCAAATCAATGGAAGAATTATAATTGAAAAAAGCATACACAAGTCGGAGTTATCAGACTTCTGAAGCACAATAATAGATGCGTAACCATCAGCATGTTATTACCCTGAAGAAAAACCTAGCTCAGACATCCCTATCCATTAGTTACAAATTACAATATTGCAATATTTTTTGTCATCAACTATCATCGTAAACATATCAAACAAACGCTAGGGGAAAAAATAATCCCATTTTATTATGTGCAGCACGGGCCATAGCCACAAATGACCAGTGAATTCCACTGACTCTTAGAAGTCAAGTATACGTCTAGTAAAATGATCCTGTGAATTCCACAATCTTGCATTCAGATGTGGTTCTAGTAAAGAAGGGACTGCATGTGTGGAGAGTGCTAATCCTGTGAAGTATGAATTGAAAGAAAGGGTAGAGAAAGTGTACTATTATACTATGTAATACTTCAAAAGTGTATCAATTTGATTTTCTAAGCAAATTTTTTTATTACTAGTAAACTAAATTCATTTTTGGTTTTGCCAAGTGGAAACGAGTATTTCGGACATACTTCAATTCCATAGTTGTCCGAATCAAATAAAATTGAAACTTGAAAGCCAAAGGCTATATCATTGAGAGTTGGAGTCAAAGCAAAAAAATGAAAGAACACATATGCCAAATAAATTAGACATAGCTCCATTATGAGTATCATCGAATCACAGATTGGGCCCTATTATTATGTTTCGCTTTTTCTTCTTCTTTTGTTTCCTTACATTATAAGCTCATCCAAAATGAGTTACTATATATCAGGTGATGAGCGTTGTTAGTTGATATAGTCATATATATATGAGAGAGAGAGAGAGAGAGAGAGAGAGAGAGAGAGAGAGAGAGAGAGAGAGAGAGAGAGAGAGAGAGAGAGGAAAAAGCACTCACTTCATTGTTGAAGAACGATAATGTGTGGGAGTGGAAATTGGAGATTTGGATGGAAGAACAGAGCTATGTCTTGAAGTTCGACTCTGTACCATAACCGTGAAAAACCAAAGAAAGAGGAGCTCAGACAAAGGCCTCCGAACCCGGATCCATGCCAGATCTGACGCAATAAACTATCAACAAATTCGGCTGAACAAATTCCGGTGCACGAGTTGTTATTTACGATACTAGACACTACCAACTGTTAACAATAATATTGTATATTCGAAACAAACAAACCAAAGGCCAACAGAAAAATCAAACTGTCTCTGTGTCTCTCTTCTCCTGCATCTTGGTCATGGTCATGCATATTCTTCAGTCGAATATAGATGCTACTTTCTTTTTTTGTTTAAAGCAATGTCATAAAACCCGAACCGATCCGGGGTAAACCGGTGAGCTGGGTCATGTAACCGATCCGATTTTCATATTGGACGGCCATGTTATAGAACCGGTGTGATCCGGTCGGTTTTCATAAAAAATCGGTGACCCGATTGGGTGAACCGGTCTATAAAAAAAGAAAAAATTAATTTATTTCATAAATTAATGTTTTTTTTACTCTCAAACACAAATGATTTGTTTTCTTTTGAAATATTTGAATGATTTATAACTTATTAACTTACATAGATTATGTACTTACAACACTAATATTATCTTGAGTATGCAATATGCAAGGAATTTTGATTTGATTTATAGGTAGAGATGTCGTTTACTGACCCTGAAACACTAGTATCACAAATATTATATGTTTGATTGATCTTTTGTTGAATAATGATGTGTAATTTATTATTTTCATATTAAAATATTTGAAATTGGTATATTTTTTTACAAGTATTTAAATATATTTATAATTTTTTAATATTAATTGTAGATTTACATATACTTACCGGGTCAAGCGGTTGAACCGGTGACCCACTGGTTGAACCGGTGACCCACTGGTTGAACCGGTGACCCAGTGACCCAATACCTTGATTTGGTCAATAACCGGGTCGGGTTTAATAACATTGGTTTAAACTCTTTTTTTTTAAATACGACATAGGATATTGTTACTGCTAAATAACATAGGAGTTGATCCTCTCAAGTGAAAAAAGTGATAATGTGGTCATGTTATTTGATCACAACCACTCATTGTGATGAGATAAGAGAGAAAAAAATGTATAATTTTTAAACGAGTGGTTGTAACTTGTAATCAAATAATACGACTACGTGACCACTTTTTCACATGAGAGGATCCATTCCTATTTATTAATTAATTATTAATTTACAATAAATAATAACTATTGATTGACGAAAATAAATAATTTTGTTGGGCATGATTGGTGCATAGTATAGAATAAGGCCTGATAGTATAAGACCTGATTAAATTTTAATACTATCGAGCGTTTGGTGTGGTATTGTATAAAATAATATTCTTCAATATTTTAAAAATTAATATATTAAAAAATTATTTTAATATATAAATATTGAAATGATATATTAATTCTTGAGAATTATATTTGTAAGTAATATTAATACATCAATCCTTCATCATGCCTAATTCACCACTCCTAGACCTGATTAAGTTATACATAATCTTGATGTATAAAAGGATCTTGCTGTATAAGCTTATACTATACGATGGTCACACCAAATAACTAAAAATAAAATGTCATAACATATAGAATAAGCTTATACTATCAACCATTATACATCACACCAAATACGGTATATATTAACGATATTGATAATAATATTATTTGATAATAATAATATCTTATCCCAAAAATATATAATGCATATTCTTGCGTCAAAGTGAATTTAATGGTGCTGGGAAGGGATTCAATCTAACGTTGTTGTCTCGGATTTGTCCCTTATTACAATCGTCAAGCAAACGTGGAACGTCTTACCTACGTTAGCGTCTGCTCCGCTTTGATTTCTGGTTTGAATTCCTTTTTTTCTCGATTTTTTAATATTATTATTATTATTATTTTATGTCATCGTATTCGTATCTTCCTGTCACAAAGATACACAACTGCAATTGGACACGATATGTAGTGTAAGTAAACAATTAGAAATAATGCAAGTGGATAACGCGAACCAATTAACTGGGTCAACAGAAGTGTATAAATTAGTAAATTAGTCAATCATTTGAATTAATCTATTAAAAAAAAAAAATAGTATGTGTCATTTTAAAGGTATAAAATTATGTTATTTTAAGAGAGAGAAACTAATAGAAAAAGGAGGAAAGAGAGAGTTGACAAAAAAATAAAGGTATAGATCGCACCTCTTTTTAAAAATGAAAGAATATAAGTTGTGTCATTTAAAAATATAAATATTTTTCCTTTAAAAAAAATACTAAATGATATTAATGTATTTTTTTAATAGACCAATTAAAAAACTTAAATAAAGTTCTATTTTCCCAGTTTACTTTTCAAACCTTGATTTTTATATTTTGTCAATTTAGTTTTCGGACCTTAATTTTTTTTCTCTTATAATAATTGATTATGAGACATTTATTATAATTTTCGTATAAAAATTTCATAATTTTATAATAAGTATTTATTATAACTTATTATAAAATTATTTCTATAGCTACTTTACGTAGAATAATGACAGATGTATGGTTATGATTTCTTACATTTAATATTTTCATCTTTTTTATGATTATGATTCCTTACAATTAATGCTTTCAAGTATATATATGGCAAGTATTTGGCTGTTACACGTACGGCAACTGCAGAAATGTAAACTAAATTATATATATATATATGTGTGTGTGTGTGTGAGTGGTAAAATCATTTCTGCAGCCGCTTTACGTACAACAACAACAAGTATATGGTTATGATTCCCCACATTTAATGCTTTCATACGTTGTATGTTTATGATTCCCCGCATTTAATGATTTCGAGTATATATATGACAAGTATTTGATTGCTGCACGTACAACAGCTGCATAAATATAAACTAAAATATATATAGGTAAAATCATTTTTGCAGCTGCTTTACGTACAGCAACGACAGATGTATGGTTATGATTCCCCACATTTAATGCTTTCATCCTTTGTATGGTTATGATTCCCTGCATTTAATGCTTTCAAGTATATATATGGCAAATATTTGATTGTTGTACGTACAACAGCTGTAGAAATGTAAACCCCATATATGGAAAAAATATTTCTACAGCCACTTTAGATAAAGTTGTCTACAGCTGCCCCATAAACTACGTCGTTTTGATTAATGAAGGGTGTTTCTGTAATTTTAGGTGAATTAATGAAGGGTTTTTTTCTGTAATTTTGTTTATCTTTTATCATATTCATTTGACAAACACACTTCATTAATTCACCTAAAATTACAGAAACACCATTTATTAATCAAAACGACGTAGTTATATGGGGCAAGCTGTAAATAACCTTATCTAAAGTGGCTGTAGAAATATTTACCCCTATATATATATATATATATATATATATATATATATATATATATATAGTGTGAAAAATGTGTATCATTTTAAAGGATATAAAGTTGTATCATTTTAAGTGAGAGAAAGAGACAGATAAAAGATGAGAGAGAGTGGATAAAAAAATATAAAAGTGTGGGTCCCGCCTTTTTGCGAGAGTGAAATGGCATAAATTGTGTCATTTTTTTTTGAATAAATTCAAATGTATCCTCTAGCCGTAACTGAAGACTAATCCCCATCGAACACCGTCGGACCCTTCGGGGGCGGCTCTCCCAAATCCTTTTTTTCTATTCCTAGGGCTCGAACTCGAGACCTCTGGTTAAGGGGCCCAGGCTCCTTACCACCTATGCCAAAGGAGTATGGTAAGTTGTGTCATTTAAAAGGACAAACACTTTTCTCATATATAGTAAGGGAAAATTATCTCTGCAGTTAATGTAGATAAGTTATCTGCATTTATTCCCAAATCGACATCGTTTTGGTATTGAAATCTTAAAAAACTATAAATATAAAGACTATTATAATCCTGAAATAAATTAAAATCACAAAAATACCATGATTTCTACTCAAAACGACGTCGTATTGGGGTTACCGTAGATAATTTATTTGCAGTAACTGCAGAAAAAGTGAACCCATATAGTAAAGCCCTTTTGAGTCCCTAACAAAAAATGCAATCCCACCTTAGTTCATAAGAAATTCAAAATGGACCAATTTAATTGAAATCGTGATCTTTCATAAATTTAAAAAAGACTCACATTAATCCCTAAAAAAAAAACTAAAATGAATCTATATTAATGCTTGTGGGTTGGCTAGCTTGATTGCTTTGATTAAAATCACAGCTGCAGGTTTTGATCAGGTTCTTGTGAATTTTTTTCCTAGAGAAAAGAATAAGGTTGCTGACTCTTTAGCTAAGTTAGACTTGAGTTGCAAGGATGGAGAGTTGAGGATTTTTTCCTCTCCTCCTATGAGTTCAGTTCCTTTTTGGAACCTTTTTTGTTTTAGTTTGGTTGTTGACCATTTGTCTGTAGAAAAAGAAGTGGTCGTAGTGTTTCTGGGCTAGGCCCTCCTTTTTTATCAAAAAAAAAAAAAAATCACAAGAAACAAGCGACAAATTTTGTTTTACATGAGTGACAAGTGAAGACCGTGTTTCATAGGGGTTTTACTATATGTATAAAATTATTTTTCGCCAGTGAGTTGTTGATTGGATTCAGCGGCGCATTGTATTATAATTTATAACCCCTCAACAAACTGGGCTTATGCTTTCTATAGTTGTCCTTTTTCTTATGAAAAACGAACGAAACAGATCTAAACACCCAAGTATCTCTTTTTAGTTTTTCAACATAGGCCCAATCAAACATAGGCTTGCCAACTTATATTGCGACAAGCCCAATATCATATGGGCATTAACCTTTACGTCATTTGGACACTTTTTAATACCTCATAATACTTTCATAAAAGGTTATGCAACTTATGTTGCAAGCAAATTGTAATTTATTATATATGTTAGAAAAATATAATATAAAATTATTAATATAATTTTTGATATAATAATTTAAGTTTTTAGATTAAATTGAGTCTTTGTATAATATCAAAACTTGTGTGATCAAATGGTCACGAATTTGATTTTTATCCATTATTTTATATAAAGTATGTATATATATTATCTACCTTTAAATCTAATAAATTCTTGAGTAAAAATAAATATGATATAAAATTATTATTGTAACTTTGCCTTCACTAGCAAATTAAATAAGTGGATGCAATCCATGACTCCATAAGTTGACACTTGCAACTTGATAGTATCCATGACTCCATGCATTGCACACGAAGATGAAAACTCAAATGAACATTCAGTATCCACTTTTCTTTTTGGTATATGTTATATTTTAAACCAACAATACTCTAGTTATTACGGTACTGCAAATTAATCTATGATATCGGGTAAGATTTTGTTTAATTCTACTAGTATTATTATAAATGAAAAGTCCTTGCACGGTGCCCTAAGACATGACGTAGAGAGAACTGTCCTTATTACCTAACGGAGCAGTTGGCTTTATCAAGGAATATTGCTTCACGTGAAATGTGGGTCAAAGTTTCTTTCTATTAGAAAATTAATGTCTTTCGCGTAATGGACTTGTAAACGTCCCCGTGCGTTCATCAAGTCATTTCCCAGTCTCTCGCTAACCAAAAATAACTATCTTTTAGAGTTTTGGGAGCCCCAAAAACTTGAGTTAATGTTCTCTTAAAATTTAATTATTCAAACAAACGTTTCTCTCTCAAGGATATAAAAAATAAATGATTCTCAAACTTTCTTATGCTTAAAAGAGTATGAACCATGAAATAAAAGTAGATTTATTTGTTACTTCTAGTAAGTGGCGTAGCGATCCATTTTAGTTGGGGTTAAAAAATTTAACACATTAAATTATTAAAATATTTATCGTAATTATACAAATTTATTAAGAAAATTTTATACCATAAATTCTAGCATATTTTTTTGAATTATTTACTAAATAATGTCACATAACATTAAAAATTCAAATAAATAATAGCCAACTGCTATATATATCACTCTCGGACAGACACTCCAACACGCATTATAGAAATTCAAAAAAGGTTCAAACGTTGAGTTTTTAGTTCCAACTATTAGATTTGTTAGATTATGATTACCATTTTATTAAATTTAATATAAATATTTGGGACATCTTATGTTTCTTTACATAATTTATGAATAATATAAGTTTAGATTCATTTTTGTTAAATTATTGAATATTAAATACAATATACACTATATAAATTAAAAATATTATTTAATATCAAAACGTGTCCTAACGTGTCGAAATCTAACATTTTTTAGAATTAACGTGTCGGAGTGTCGTGTCGTATCGTGTCAGTATCGGTGCTACATAGGCCAACTGTTATATATCAAAGCAAACATATAAACAACACTAACCTTTCCGGCAAGCATTCCAAACAAAAGAATCACACTTTTCCCACAGCATAATAAGTAATGGTCTTTGAGATGAAAGTTATTATTTATTTATTTTATATACGATGGATCCCTACACTGGTCATTGAGAATCATAAACCAATACCAAGTTGCATATATCTTTAGAATTCACATTTTTTACTTTTGCTTGATATTAAAATAAAGGTGTTGTAAGTCACTAAGCTATCATGAATTAATTTATACAACTGCAAGTTATATTGTAAAGTATTAAGCAATTGCTTGCAATTTCCTAATTAGTTGTAAAATAGTTACGATAAAGTGTGTGTTATTTTAAAAGATATAAAGTTGTGTCTTTTTAAGAGATAGATAAAGGAGGAGAGAGAGTTGATAAAAAAATAAAGGTGTGGGTTTCACCTCTTTGTGAGAGTGAAATGATATAAGTTATGTCATTTTAAAGTATAAACATTTTTTCCCAAATAGTTATTGTGAGAAAGAAAAAAAAAAGAAAATAACATTTTATTTTAAAGAGCAACAATATAAAATGCAATAGGCTTTGTCGCTCTGAAAAAGTCATCGAGATGTTGCATAGTTTCATAATTCATTAAGAGAGAATGTATAAAGTCATAAAGACAATTCAAGTATTTAAGGAAACATGAAAGACCAAAACACTAAAAGGCACTTCACTCTAACAAACATATATTCACAAAATAAAATCAATCACAGAGAAAACTAGAAAAAATTCAGAATAAAAAAGCACAAATTTAAGAGCAAATACCATTGGGGTTTCTAACTTTGAGAGAACAGCAAGCAAAACAAAGATACTGTTAGGGTTTCAAAATTCACTCATAATGTATTAGGCTATTAGCTAAGAGAGAGCGCGCGCGCATAGAGGGGGCCAAATTTTAATTTTAGAAGTATCCAAATAATAATTAATTATAAAATTATATATAATACTAGATTTTTAAAAAAAATTAGTAGGGGCCTAGGCCCCATCTATGGGTAACGTGGCCGTGGCTACGCCACTGTTCCTAGTTATTTGCTATTTCGTAATGTCATTACTATATGTAAATAAAATGTGGAATTGATGTAGTTTATTTTATGTTTAAATAAAAATATTGATAATAATATACTGATATTCACGTGCATGATATAAAAAAAATATAGATTATTTTACTCAAAATGTAATAAACATATATTAACAAAAAAGTAATATACAAATTAAACGCGACTTTTAATTAATTAGCAAAAAATAAGTAAATGTGATCTCTATTAATTAGTTCACGGCGATCGATCTGTATGGACCCCCACCCCCACGTGTTCTCTTCCACCATTAAAGGCCCTGCTAACAACCCCTCTTCGTTTGAAAACATAGCAGAAGCAACGTGTACGTGATGTGATTTTATATATTTAAAAGTTATAAAAATTTAAAATTAGGAGATATTTAACACAAATAAATAGTAAGCGAGCCACTGTCTTTTAATGGGAAATTTTTAATATATTTCTCAATCACTGTGGTGTTTCCATTCAAGATTTGACACGTATATTATTATTATTTTTTTCTCTCCTTAACCTTTTCTCTTTTTCTCTCACCTCAATTCCACTCTATTTTTTTTAAGCCCGGTGCACTGTATCTTCCTCCTTTTAATGGCAGATTTATTTTTTCAAACACATATATATATATATATATATTTCAATCAGTTGATTGTTTTACGAATAATTCGATATAAACTTCTTCAAAAAAATAATATCTTCGAATGCATCCAATTATTCATATTTTAAAAATACTCTTATAGAACATGAATGGAACAATTTTATTTTTTTAATGGGATAGAATTAAAAATTTATTATTATTATTATTATTACTTGAAGTAGTAGAATTCAAACGATGAAGGCACGTGCCCGTGGTACCCACACGGCGCCCATTGCTCGCTTTCTAACGCACGTGTGCAAAGTCTTGTTCCCTTCCCTTATTGGCTTTGTATCGCTAGGTCGCTGTCTTACTTTTTCTACCATACCCTGTTATTTAATTATTGTTAGTACAACCGTAACCTACTTATTAATTATTAATCTTTGTTTATCCCTCTCGTATTATTATTAGTAACACATGATCAAAGTTACGTGTTTGTTGGATTACAAGCTTTACTTTTAGATTAGATAAGATTACAAAAAGCGTAGTTATAATGTGAAAGTTACAAAAAAATTCGAATGTAATTAATTACAATTTGTAATAACTGATATTTTATATTTTTATAAGGGTAGACTTCCAATACCCCCAATTTTTTTATCATTTATTTCTCTTATATTTTTTCTTCGGATCAACCTAAACTTCATTTGAAATTGTATAAACTGTCCATGTCTTCTGTATCAATCGTAATCAAAGAATTATATCCCTTTTCAATCCTGAATCATGCCTCATTTTCAAATCAGATTGTAAACTTTGTGCGAGGTTAAAACATGAAATTATTGAAAATAAAATAGTCAAATTATTGTTATGAATGAAGGGTATTTTTGCAAATTATCATCTATAAATCAGCATTTACATTAACTTAAATGCAAAAAATAAGAGATAAATAATTTTAAAATAAATTATTTGAAACTTAATATAAATATAATAACACGTTTGTAAAATTATAATTATAATTAAAATTTATGATAAATGATCATAAATAGTTAAATTAATAAAAAATGAAACAATTCAAAGTCTAACTAAATATTACCTAATATATTTATGGGTTTTATAATTCTCATTTAATATGAAAATTTGAATATTCCTACACACCCTTCGATTTTCGTGCCACCGTGGGTCTTATACATAGTTTTTTCTAAGATATGAGTCCACATGCTTTTTGTCTCTACAACATGAGAATTTGATTCTCATGTTAAATGAGAAATATAAAATCCTATATCTATATATACAATCTAATTTTTAAAATTCAATTTCTTCAAAATTAATTAAATACGAGGAGTATTAGAATAGTCCTAAATGTTAACTCTCGTAAGTTTTTTGATTTTAGTAGTCTCATTTTTATAAGGATTTACCGAAATAATTTCTTAGTCAAACATATTATCTATAAAGAACCTTGAGATGCAATGGTGGGACACACTGGACGCACTGCATCTTGGGAATAGGACGTGATTGTCAAGGTATCACAAGGTATCACATTCCAGTGGTCAGGAACAAATGCAAAGAACGCGATTATTAAAATATTACGTCCTAAAATGATTGTCATATTACCGCGTCGTTATGCATTATATAGTTAATATTTTTGATCAACAAATTATTTTGATAAAACCCTATCAAAATGAGATTACTAATGTCAAAAAGTCCTCTCCTAATCTTGACTTGAGGATGGGGGGCAGAAGAGTCAAACTGACTCAGAAATCATAGGGCATCTCATGTGTGCTGTACCATGAAAAGAATGGATTAGCGCGCCGAGCCGTGTGATTCCTCTGTACCAAGAAAGAAAAAATTGCAGTGGGGACTGGGGAGGGACCACAACCACACCCATGCACCCGACACGTCAAAGGTGGTCCCCTCCACCATTTTGGTTTCCCAGTCCCTTCTTTATTATGGGTTTCTGTGTCGCACGTGTGGAGCCGACTGGAACCCTGCTGGTTTGGGCCCCACACACTGTCATCTCGTTGTTTGTCCCTATCTGTGCCCGTTCGTACTCAACATCACGTCACGTCAGAACAAGCCCCAAATACCGGAGAACGGGGCATGTTCCCAATCATCGCTTTCTACTTTACCAATTTATCTATGCCTCTGATTAACATTGTTAAATTTGCATAATTCAATGCCCAAAGGTTCATTGATCGTAAATAATCACCAATCACTGCTTATTCGGTTGGAGAGAATGATATGTGTATTCAACAAAATGCATGCACCTTTAGCAGGGATGGGGCCGGCATCTCAATGTTTTCATTTTTTATGCTCAGATTTTATACAATCTTATTAGGGAATAGATTTTTTTTATATTAAAATTTTCTATGATTTTGTATTTTCTTTTTCTCTGTACAGATATTAAATAAGCAAAGCTTTATTAATAAGATTATTTTAACAGTCTAGATTTAGGTTTTAGAATTCATGACATATGTCATGTTTTCATATAATATATTGTTTTTGAGTATAAAAACATGTCTTGCCATCGTGCACTTCTGGTTTTTCAATATTAGTTGCAACCAATTGGCAATAATGGAGATGCTTATATCTCTGGGTCCCATATTAGGGTGTCTCCACTGTGCATCTCTATGACCATTTCATCACATCACGAATTAGCATGTGGGCTGCAACTTACTTTGACCGGTCTTCTTGTTCTACTTGTATTTGCTTCGATTTCTTGCCAAAACAACAGTTACATGATACCCAGACTCGCAAATCATAAGAAATCCCTGTCAGTTAATTTGCAAATTTCGATTCTTCCATCAATACATTTTTTTTTAAATTTTTTTTAACTGACACCCATGTCTGGAACAATAACGAGGTCTCACAGATTCACCAACCAGGCTCGCTTAAAATAATTCTTCGTTTTGTGTCACGCTCTCTTCTTATCTCTTCGTACCAGACCTAGGGGATAGGGCACTAGTAGGTATAGGTGGCCCTCTTATTTGGTATTAGTCATGTGGCTCAGTCCTCGCCGCAGAATTGGACTGTGGTATCCGTGATTAAGCTACAGCGCTACACTGTAGGGTTATGCTAATTGTTAACAAACAGATCATGTGGCTTCCACGAAGGAAGGGTGCGTTAGGTTACTGATGCAGTGTTTCTTATTTTCAGTAGAGTTTCTTTTTTGCACTCCTTGTGGTTTTACTGTTTTGGAACAACCCGAAATGGATCACGGACATTAGATGAATTTGTGTGGCCAAAAATATTTAAGCTAAATCAAACAGACACTAATTGTTGTGAATGTGAATTGCCTATATTTGATGGTGTTTAAGATTTGACTATTTATTCATTGTAGCCATAGTATTATTTACATTGGCAAATGATATGGGCCCGGCAAAGTTCCCAACTAATTATTTCCTCATTGTTTTATATAAACTAATGGTCCATTGACAGCACATAATAACACATTATTAATAAATAAACATATATATTTTATGTCAGTATATTTATCCACACATTTACATAATTTCATATTAATCTTCTTAAAAATTTATATAATTCAAATGTTATTATCAAGCATTCTAATTGTTGAATAAATAAAATACTATAATAATTACTTCTATTCAAACTTGCTTTAGGTCGTAATTACTTCTATTCGGTTAACTATTATTGAGTATATTATACATTAAAACACATATTAGATAAGGCCAAGTATTTGTATTTTTATTGCGAAAAAAATTTCCCTGTCAAATTCATATAAAAATGAATGGGCTCATTGTAAATAAAAGAGAGAAAATATCAGCCAGATAAACTCACTTTTATGAGTGTGATAGATAAATTTTTTTCATCGCAAAAGCAGAAACATTAAATTTAAATTTTGGGTCAAATAAAAATATAGTTTTCGGTTCAAACTAGATGTAATTAATAACATAAGAGAAGATTACCAAAAAAAAAAAAATAACATAAGAGAATTTAAATTTATTCATTAAATGCATTTGTTTTTTATTTAACACCTTTTTTAATTAAGTATTTGGAGATTATTAACAAGGTGTAGCAATCCTCCTACTAATTCTCGTAATTACTAAATAAGAAGAAATTAAAATATTTTTGAGTTTTCAAAATATTAAAAAAATTCGTTTTAGAATTCGTATAAATTAGTGATGTTAAAAAATTGATATTATCATTTAATACTGTCACATTATTCAACAAAGGAAAAAATGTTTATCCTTTAATGTAATAACATGAAATTATATATTTTATAAAATTTTATACACACCTTTATTTTTTTTATCAAAAAATATATTTAAAATGATTATATAACTTTACATCATTTAAAATGACACACAATTTACCGTTGAATAAAATTAGCTTATCACTAGATAACGTAAGGGAAATAAAAGTAATTTTCAGGAAAAATAATTTTTCATGTTATAGACAGTTGAAGGATGTAACCCCACCATTTTTAAAATAAAAAGGAAAAAAATGGTGGATCCACCTTCATTGTGTCTATAGCATGACATTGCATATTTTTTCCTACATAATACTTCTATTTCCCATAATGTAATAACATGTAATTAAACAAAGGGTTTTATAAGATTTATGTTGTAGGAAAGGTGATTGTGTAATGTTATAGAGATTCGTTTTGCGTGCCGATTTTTTTTTTTGCTGTGGGCCCCACAAAATATTGTGTGTGTAGGAAGTTATTGTGGTCATGTTAAATGATAGATGATAAATCCTTGAACAAAAATTTAAATTTTATACAAACTAAATTTTTATCAAAAAATATATTTAAAGAAGATTATATAACAAAACTTAATATTTAGTATTTTCTTTTTTTTTAAAGCCTCGGGACAACCCTTGAAAATAATATAAAAATATTATTTATCCTGATCCAATTTGGTGGGTCCACTCCTCTCCTTCTCTTCTCCAATCCATTTTTTTTTTAAAAGAATTAAACTATTAAATAATGAATGAAGTGAAAAATACGGCAGTGTGAAAAGGGAAGGAGAGAGAAAGAGAGGATAGGAAGAATCTAAAAAGGAAGCAACATTTCTTGTTCTGCTTGTGCAGCACAAGAAGAAACTTCAATTCAGCAAGCGTTGTCCTCGTGTGTGAGTGTGACACACGCAGAAGAGAAGAGAAGAGACGAGAGCAGGTGAAACAGTTTTCGCCGGAAACATGACCGGCGGTGGGTCGTCGGGGAGGTTGCCTACGTGGAAGGAGAGAGAGAACAATAAGAGGAGGGAGAGAAGACGAAGAGCGATTGCTGCTAAGATCTATTCAGGCCTTCGAGCTCAGGGGAACTACAAGCTTCCCAAGCACTGTGACAACAACGAGGTCTTGAAGGCACTCTGTTCCGAAGCTGGTTGGATTGTAGAAGAAGATGGCACTACCTATCGAAAGGTTTCCCTTCCCCTCTTTAACTTCCTCTCAGATCTACAACCATTTTCATGCTCCCAAATTGGAAACACTTTCCTTTTATTCTCAATTTTGATGTTTTATGTTGATCTGCTTCATGAACTTCATATGGCCTTAATAGAATTTAATTAAACCTTTGATTTAGGAAACAAACATGACCTTTTCTTAAATCTGATTCTTAGCTGCTGTTTAGGTTCATGATGTTAGTGTGTGTGTGTGTTATCTGTTTTTCCCTTTTCCCTTTTCTTTGATTTAGAAGCTGGTTTGTGCATAATATAATGTTGATTGGAAGAAATTTATGATTATCTTGGTTTGCCTAATATGAGTGAATCAATTTGATACAGGGATGCAATAGACCCCCAAGTGAGATTGGAGGTACTACACCGAATATGAGTGCTTGTTCTTCGATTCAGCCAAGTCCACAATCCTCATCATTCCCGAGTCCAGTGCCTTCATACCATGCCAGCCCTACTTCTTCATCTTTCCCTAGTCCTACACGCATTGATGCAAACCCCTCTTCCTTCCTTCTTCCATTCATCCGCAACATAGCTTCCATCCCAACAAATCTTCCACCTCTCAGGATATCAAATAGCGCTCCTGTAACCCCACCTCTTTCTTCACCCAGAAGTTCAAAGCGGAAAGCAGATTTTGAATCCCTCTCTAATGGCTCCCTTAACTCCTTCCGCCACCCTCTTTTTGCTACTTCTGCCCCATCAAGCCCTTCGCGCCGTCACCATGTGGCTACTTCCACCATTCCAGAATGCGATGAGTCTGATGCTTCCACGGTGGACTCTGGTCGCTGGGTTAGTTTTCACTCAACAGCTGCTCCTCCTTCCCCTACTTTTAATCTTATGAAGCCAGCAATTCAGCAGAACACCCCACAGGATATGAATGATGGCATACAATGGGGATCGGCTGCAGAGAGAGGCAGAGGATCGGATTTTGACTTTGAGAATGGCAGAGTGAAGCCGTGGGAGGGTGAGAGAATACATGATGTAGGAATGGAAGATTTGGAGCTTACTCTGGGGTTTGGAAAGGCCTGATGCTAAAACCAAACTTATCTTCATATGTTTATACGGCACCAAAGAATCAAATATTCTATTGTAATCCCTCCAACAAAGGGTGCCTGGTTTCCTTTGCGATCATGTGGATTGCTGGGATCTGCTACTTTGCCATCGTCAGGGGAATTGGTTGTTATGCAATATTTCTATATTTTCCTTGTGTGTACAGTTCATTTTATATAGCAGTGGTTAGTGGTTACATTACATGAAATTTGACTTCATTGTAATGCCTTGTTAATTGTTTAAGAGTTGCATTTGAAGCAACCTTTTAAGGAAGTGTTTTGAGGCTTGAATCTTAACTTACTAAGACAAGGGAAGTGGAAGTTCAACGCGGTGATATTCTTATTCCTCTTTATTCATGATCATGTGACATTTTTCTTCTTAATATAATTCATTGCATTGCTGAGCATCCAACTATAAATGTTGCTGCTTCTAATTTATTTGCTTGATTGAAGTTGTCTTTGATCTTCTCGGTTTGCTATATTGGGCATCTAAACTACTGCATTGTTGTTCCAATATTTAGTCATTTAATGTTAAGTATGCACTTGTTATGTATTCTTCTTGTGAGAAATCCATGAGTCTAGCTGGAAAGTGTTATGATCACCTACTGCTGAGATGATATGAAAGCAATTCTGATACGCAAATGGTAATCTCTGTCAACATTGGCAGTTGATGGCTTTGCTACGTGGTAAAGTGGGAGCTATGCTCTGAAAATATCGGGCTTTTGGTAGGGAAGAATTTGTTTTTATCCGAAAATCACGATTTCCAGGAATATAATTGAAAAATGAATTTTCCGGAATGTTATAAAAAGTTATTTGGTAGGCTAGCGTATTTTCGAGAATATTGAGTTAATTTTCTTGATAATATGCTTGGTTGTATTAAAATTTTCTTGTCATAGAAATCCTATAATGCCATCTTGTAGGTGGTATTCTTGGATGGTAATTTCAAAAAAATTTACACACACAATAATATCCTGAATTTTTGGGAAAATTTTAAAAATTTCATACCAAACGTGGATAAATAAGATTACAAATTTCAATTTTCCGTGAATCCTAAAACAAAAAAGACTTTGTACCAAAAGGAAAAAAAAATTACATGCTACAAAATAAACTAAAATTTTTAGGAAAAGGAGGGGGCCACACCGCCTTCCTTAATGCGCCACCCCTTTTTGCAGGAACATCAGCACTCCGTCGAAGATCTCGATCACTTGGTTTGAGGGGGTATATGTCATGGCTTAATTCACAATCTTTCTGTTTTTTATTTTGAATTTGATATCCCAATTCATTTGTATTAAATTATGATTTGCTGAAGAAGGCAAATTCTGCTTTGTTCAATTATATCTTTAATCCTCCATGTAGTATACATAAGAAGTTACGAACAACTGTGTCAGTTGTTATCAGACGATTTGCAATTTAAACGAGAACCTTATTTTTTCGGGCTTTTATAGTCTCGAAAATCAGAAGTAAGAAGCATCACAACTAGTTAACGTCTTTACGATATATAATGTCAGACAAACTACTCACGACTCACCAACTCTTAGCGATGACTTGTTATTGCGAATATCTGTTTTCAGGACCTGGATGTCTTGTTCTTTCGGCCTGTTCTCTGCTTCGGCTTTTTTTGTCTTAGGAGGTGATTAATTCTAGTCCAGAAAAAGAGGAGGCAAGTGTAACAACTCAATAGGCCAAAGGAAAAGACATTAGTACAATTAGTACCATCGTATTTTCCTTATTTTCTCCTAATATTTTAGGATGTTGTGTTAGTTCCTGTTTGTGATTGTCCTTGATAATTCTGTAGCAACTAGCAAGTAGCAACAACTTAGCGTTATATAGGGAAATATTTGTAGTGGTCCAGCCGGCACGTGGAATAAATCTTTGGTACTACTGATGTACCTAGATTCAGTGCATCTCATCAATGAGAGTAATACACACTAAAGGAGAAAGAGAAAATTTGACAGAAAAAAAATAAATTTTAGCTGACATGTAATATTTTTATTGGTAGGATATATTGGATCTTTGGTACAGCAGTAATACCAAAAATTTATTCCCGCACATGCTCCTTTTATTGAGAGATTGACATTTGTATAAATTTTTTTATTTACTCTCTTCACTCCTGATTAGTTATCACATTTTTAATGGTTTGGATTACTTAAAATTTGATACTCCAAGGAGTATCAAAACCCTTCTCGTTATATAGAGTGAAGTAATGATTATGTAATGGGCAATAAGAAAATATTGAAACTCACCCCATTCTTTCTCAACTCTCACTTTTCCTTCTTTGACCCTTCTGTATTGCCCACTATAACGATGGTGCTTTCATTTAGAATAAAAGCAGAGGAGGGAGTGACTGAGTGAGTTTCAGTATTTTCTTCTTACCCATTTCATTACCAGTACTTCACTTTATATAACACTAAGTTGTTGCAACAGAATTACCAATGGCAATCACAAACACGAACTAACACAACATCCTAAAATATTAGGAGAAAAAAAAGGCATTAAAATAAGGAAAATACGATAGTACTAATTGTACTAATGTCATTTCCTTTGGCCTACTGAGTTGTTACATTAAATAATCATTGACGTTTTTGTTTACCTAGTTAATTTTCCCACATAGAACGGGTTAGATGGGAATATCTTCCGTCATTTTCATGCTCCCATTCCGTATATTTTTCATGCTTGGATATGCCCAGTTGAAGAGGATGATATCAGATAAACATGTCCTCTACTGGTGAGTTTGTGAGAACCAGAAAGCGCACATTATTTTTTTTTCCATACAAGGACTAAAAAGCATTGCGATATTTCTTTTTTTGGTATAATCAGGAGATATTTCCGTTCAATCTCCTTCGGTCACCTTATCCTCAAAGTACGGCATCAAAAATCATTGCAATCTTACACTACTTAAACTTCACTCTTTTTTTTGGATGTGAGACAGTTGGGCTCAAAACCTCTCTGCATTCTTTCTTGCTAGGTCCTTAGGTAGTGTTTGGTAGGAGTTTTCTTTGAAGATACCTAGTTGCCTAAGATTGGCATTCTATGTTGTCCTTGTTTGGCAGAAGATATTACAAAATTTTGCCAACAAACTCATTTGTCCAGATAGAGTTTAAGAATTGTTTGAAAAATGGGATGAAAAACATTGTGCACTAATACCACTTCGAATGTGGTATTTGAAGAAAACCGACTAAATGGAAAAAAGTGGAGAAGAGCCCATAAAACAAGAAAACATAATGTTCCCTACCATTCAAAATAAGAACAATATCTTTTGACAAGAGCCTTGCAATACAAAATAATTACTCAAATGATGTCATAGCAACCTCAATGATTAGTATTCCATACAAATAGTACGCACTAATCATGGCAAAAATATGGATACAATACATGGACCAACACTAACCCCTTTCTCAAGAATTAATTGTGACAGCAAACAACAATAGAAGATGTCATAAACATTGAAAAATACTCAAAGGGAAGTTGCAGCATTAAAATCATGTAGAAAAGCCAACAGTAATCATAAACTAAATAAAAAAGATAAAATGGCAAAGGTTCCTTTTATCTTTTTAATTTAAAGAACAGATAAAGAACATTAAAGAAAAGCACATATCAAAGCTTTAACTAAATCACAAGCAGAATGGGTCAGAAACAATTTTTTTGCACAGGGAAGGCTCAAGTCAAATCCTCATAAGTCATAACTATAAACAATTACATGAAGAAAAGGAAAAGAAAAAAAATCTAAACCATTTAGAGTTGCTCAGGTTGGACATGACTGCCGAAGTATCATCAAGCACTTCATAAATGCCATCAATAAATTCTAGTTTCATCATAACAACTCAATATGGAAATAAAAACCAATTTAAATCAGTGGGAAAAAAATTCAAATGCATTGAAACTCCAAACACAAAATCAATACACTAGTGTCAACATATTACAAAAACTAAACAGCCAAGGTAGTTAAAGTGACACTTATATTACAAAAAAAAAGAAAAAGTGACACTTACAGTAATAACATAGAAGCAGCAACTCACACACAAAAACCTTGCTTTAATCGGTGTTTAAAAACCCGGCCCGACAGTTGACCCCGGAGTCATGGGTCACTATGCTGATTCGATTTTATATATTATAAAAATATAAATATATGTATAGATCAAGGTTATAATTACAACCTTTTTTTTACAACCTCTTGCAACCATATCTTATCATCATTGATTTCCGTCAATCAACGGTTATCATTTTTTAAATTAAACTCATTAATTAATTATTAATTCATGATAAATGATAACCGTTGATCGGCGGAAATCAACGGTGATAAGATATGATTGTAAAAAGTTGTAACTATAACCTTCCTTATATGTATATATATATATATATATATATATATATATATATATATATATATAAAACAAATCATCAATCATCAACTATTCAAAATATACTTAACATAATTCACCAATTATAATCACAAGTCAATATTACACAACAAAATTAAAGTATCAAGATACCAAAGTACAAAACTCATATTCTAATGGGATCACTAACCCGATTTTGCCTCTTTTGAGAAGGTCCTGACAAATTTTTTAAAGAAAGTAAGAATGAATTTTTATTTTCCATCGACGACCATAAAAATTTCATTTAAATGGGTAAAATTATTATATTTTCTAGAACATTCATGGCAGCGAAGTGAAGATTGAAGACGTCTAGAAGAAAAGAGAACGATTAGATTTAGATTTAGAAGCATTATTTTTTTTTTTTAATAATGCATTTACAAAAAAGACCCCGTTTGACTCCTCTGACCCTTGAGTCACTGAAACCCGGCCCGATTTTGGAGTCGAGTCGATATGCATATAGGATCCATGACCCCAACCCTCATAGGGGGCTCAGGGTTGAACGGGGCGGGGTGAAATTTTAAAACACTGGATTCAATTCATCTTCAGAGCAGATTGGACAAATATTGTGTAACACCGTTACCAAGTGATGGTGGCAGCTTGCAATTCGATCCCTAATGTCCAGAACGCCACTGTAATCCAGAACACCGCCCTAATGTCCAAGCATGTTTTTGCAAAGTTGACTGAGCGTTCAGACCACAAGCTCACCGTGCGGGAGTTATGGTCGCCGACTTTGAAAGGATAGACAAAGAGAAAGACAGAGATATGGACATGGAACATAAACGTTGGTAGAAGATAACCCCAACGATAGACTGATGAATATTTCAAGCAAGGGTTAATTTTTTATTTGAGATTCAATAGTTAAAAAGGGTTACTTTCATAATTTACATCCTTATCTCATCAATATTTTACCTTCAATTAAATATAGATTTATGAAATTAAATTCAATTTTTTTGGTAATATTTTGGTCTATAAAATAATTTTTTTCTTAATTTTTCTATCAAACTTATTTTCCTACCATATTCCTAACAATTATATTTTCCTAATAAAAAAAATAATTCTCTACCAATGTGACAATTACACGAAAGGAAGAATTGGTACCTTATATTTTTTTGATTAGGGTGAAATCGAAATCCCTCTTATACATTCTATAAACATATTGTGTAAGGAAGAATTATTACCTTGCGTTTTTTGATTCGGGTGAAATTCCTCTTATACATGAAGACGGTCAAAAGTCTTCAAAAGGATTTAGGGTTTTTCTCTTATACATGCGCAAGCTGGATAGTATATCGTCATTAAAAACACAACATAATTAGGGTAGTAAGAAATAACCACATGAGGTGAGTTTCTGCCCTAGCAGCCCTATCCAGAATATTTTCTCCATTCTATCTTAAAGTTTCAAATAAAAGTTGCATTAGTCTTGCAATCAGATCTAAAAAAAATTAGCACAATTCTTTCTGAAAAAGAAAGTATTGGAAGATTAGTTCAGCAACTTCATAATACAACTAAGGTTAATAATAATTTAGATTCTTTTAATTTTGATGACATATTAGTACTATATTATGATGATTTTTTAAAATAATAAATCTAGACTTCATTGAAGTACTAATTCTATAATATATATGACTTCAAGGCTACAGTCAAGAGATGCCTTTTCCATATTCTTTAAATCAAGCCTCATCAATCTTGGCCGCCCTTTGATGTGACTGAAATCAAAGGATGAAACCTAAATTATTGACAAGTATATTATATCAAGGATTTATTATTTGTATTGTTACTGCGGATAACATCTGGTACTGTCAACTAAATTTTTTTTAAAAGAAAATGGAAATATTATTTGTATTTGTTACTGTATATATCATTTTAAGTGTGATAAAGAAAGTTCGCGTTCAAAATTAATTGTAAAAAAATTGAAATATTATAATTATTTTCATATTTATATGATTATGATTTCCCATATTTAATGGTTTTCACATTATAAAATGATGTAGTATTATATGATTGCATCAATGCTTAGGTGCAGTACATACCACAAACCCTTATATCAAATGGCAAAAAAGAAAGCCTAGTAACTAGCAATCAAGGTTGTTGTATCAATATGTATCGTGCATCGTTTGGCCTATTTTTTGTATTGTGTATAGTGAATTGTATCAAATCATAATTTAAATGGGAAATCAAATCTTTATTTCTTTTTATTATATTAAAAATTAGAGATTTTGATTTAATTTTTGTATATACACTTATTATATCATATCGTATTATATCGTTCAATATAAATCCCTTTCTGATACACCCCACGATACATATTGTTAGACTTGTGAATCATATATTATTGTGTATCGTAAGATATCCATCGCTATGCTAGCAATAAGTTTGGGAGAGATCAGGAGAAAAATAACTATAATAATAAGGGAAAAGTATTTCTGCAATTAATGCAGATAAGTTATCTATATTTATTATCAAAATCATGTCATTTTGGTATTAAAATCTTAAAAAATTATAAATATAAAGACTATTACGATCCTGAAATAAATTAAAATTATAAAAAAAACCATGATTTTCGTCCCAACCATGATTTCCGTCCTAAAACGATGTCATTTTGAACTTACTGCATATAACTGCATAAAAAGCAAACTCTAATAATAATAATAATAATAATAATAATAATAATAATAATAATAATAATAATAATAATAATAATAATAATAATAATAATAATAATAATAATAATAATAATAATAATAATAATAATAATAATAATAATAATAATAATAATAACGTTAACCAGCATTGTATTAAACCAAGGATCTCGTGCTTCCAGCGATTTTCAGCTCAAAATTTCTCAAAACTATCAATAGTCAGTACTTAATTCCACTCAATATCAATCTCAAGAATGGAAATTTTCATGCTTTTTCTAACCCAGTTGTGATAATTGTCAGAAAATATAGCCATGTAATTCTTAACAAGTTATACCACATTATTTTGGAAAGACCTAATATTAACAATTTATAGTGAGTCAAACTTATTTCACACCATTTTCTTTCTCTGCATTTTTAACAAACTTATTTCTCAATAAAAACATTTCATATAAATTTGACTCAAACCATTTCAAATTTAAACTTTAAATTTTAATATCTGTTTAAAAAGGATAAAAAGGATTTCAAGCGTCTAATTTAAAAACAAAAAAATTGTTTATCAAAAAACAAAAACAAACAACAAAAAATTTACTATTTTTTGAATGTTTGGTTTGTATTTTTAAAATTTAAATTCTAAATTTGACTCAAACAAAAACTAACTAATTTAAACTTTAAATTTTAATAACTGTTTAAAAAGGATAAAAAGGATAAAAAGGATTTCGAGCGTCTACTTAAAAAAGAAGAAGATATTTACTATTTTTTGAACGCTTGGTTTGTATTTTTAAAATTTAAATTCTAAATTTGACTCAAACAAAACCTAAGTAATTTAAACTTTAAATTTTCATATCTGTTTAAAAAGGATAAAAAGGATTTCGAGCATCTAATTTAAAAACAAAATATTTACTATTTTTTGAACGCTTGATTTATGTTTTTAAAATTTAAATTCTAAATTTGACCAAAATAAAAACTAACTAATTTAAACTTTAAATTTTAATATCTGTTTAAAAATAATAAAAAGTATTTCGAGCATCTAATTTAAAAATAAAATATTTACTATTTTTTGAACGTTTGGTTTGTATTTTTAAAATTTAAATTCTTAATTTGACTCAAACAAAAACTAACTAACTTAAACTTTAAATTTTAATATCTGTTTAAAAAGGATAAAAAGGATTTCGAGTGTCTAATTTAAAGACAAAAGATTTACTGTTTTTTAACGCTTGATTTGTATTTTAAAATTTAAATTCTAAATTTGACTTGAACAAAAATTAACTAATTTAAACTATAAATTTAATATCTGTTTAAAAAGGATAAAAAGGATTTCGAGCGTCTAATTTAAAAACAAAATATTTAATGTTTCTTGAACACATGGTTTATAATTTTAAAATTTAAATTCTAAATTTGACTCAAATTTAAACTTTAAATTTTCATATCTGTTTAAAAAGGATAAAAAGGATTTTGAGCGTCTAATTTAAAAACAAAAAATTTACTATTTTTTGAACACTTGTTTTGTATTTTTAAAATTTAAATTCTAAATTTGACTCAAACAAAAACAACTAATTTAAACTTTAAATTTCAATATCTGTTTCAAAAGGATAAAATGGATTTCGAGCGTCTAATTTAAAAACAAAAAATTTACTATTTTTTGAACGCTTGGTTTGTATTTTTAAAATTTAAATTCTAAATTTGACTCAAACAAAAACTAACAAAATTTAAACTTTAATATTTGTTTAAAAAGGATAAAAAGGATTTTTTGCGTCTAATTTAAAAATAAAATATTTACTATTTTTTGAACGAATGGTTTGTATTTTTAAAATTTAAATTCTAAATTTGATTCAAACAAAAAATAACTAATTTAAAATTTAATATCTTTTTAAAAAGGATAAAAAGGATTTTGAGCGTCTAATTTAAAAACAAAAAATGTACCACTTTTTGAACGCTTGATTTGTATTTTTAAATTTTAAATTCTAAATTTGACTCAAACAAAATCTAACTAATTTAAACTTTAAATTTGACTCACTATGAATTATCTTCCTCATTGTGGCAAGAAAAAAACAAATCATTCTCACAAATTAGCTTCCACTATGAAGTTGTTGATTTACCGATGCGATGATTAACCAATGACAGCGACAATGATTTCGTTCTTTTACCCCCGGGCATCGCACGGGTAATTCACTAGTTAGATAAATGGGAGATATTATAATTGCCACCAACTAAATTTACTACCTCTCTTATCACTTTTTCCACCAATGTAATCATCTTTAGATCAGTATTAGATTCATCATCTTCATCGTTTCTAACCTCTTTATATCGACTCTTTCCATAGTAAGTATAACATTTTCGTTTGTGAAAAAATGTAAAAAATAAAATTATTCATAGGTCAGATTGTTTTGCTTCATCCTTCTTACAACATCGAGTGTGGAAGTTTGCATCAGCATTGTATGTGGCGATAAAATAAAAAACACACATTATTAGAGTTTAGAGATCACTATCAAGAGTGGAAGTGGGAAAGAAACAGTTGTTATTTTTTTCGCAAAAGCTTAACCACAACATTATTCTATGTCTCGCCTTGTTTGTTATTTTTCCTTCACAAAATTTGCAGCTATGTATTGATCAAAAAATTGTGATTTGAATTGCATACTAAAACCCACTTTTTTCAATGATAATTTGATATTAGTCTTTTCATTTGCAAGGATTAGTGAATAAAAAATTGTGATTCGAATTGCATAAATGACAAAAATTAAGAAAAAAAGGAAAAAAACCGAAACCCCAATTCTACGAAATAGTGTAGACTGAGAAATTTGGATTCTTTTTAATCTTCATTTTATGTAACAATGATTTCGTTTGCAAACCCAAAGAGAGGGATCGTAAATTCGTAATAGAATTTTTACCGAACTAATCTAGTGTGTCAATGGTTGACTCTTCTTATAAATAAAATGAATAGATGTATTTCACCAAAAAAGTAAATAAAAATGAATAGATGTAAGAAAATGAATAAGGAAACTATACAAAATTACAAAATACAAATAATAACCTCATGATTCAAATTTAAACTTAAATGCAAATAGTAACATTATCTTATAATTCAAATGCAGACATGATCCTAGTCACATCCTAGTCATCCTATAATTTAAATGTAGATATGATTTTAGTTAGATCTTACTCATCCTATAATTCAAATTGTGATTCGAATTGCATAAATGACAAAAGAAATTAAGAAAATAAACAAATGGTTCGTTTTTTCTAAAGTTACTTTAGACAACTTTGTCTAATGTTCACTGAAATGACGTCGTTTTGGGGTGAAAATCATAGTGTATTTGTAATTCTTATTTATTTCAGGGTTATAATAGTATTTATCATTCTAATTTTTAAATTTTTCAATTCCAAAATGACGTCGTTTCGGTGAACATTAGATAAAATTATCTAAAATAACATTAGATACTTTTTTTTCCTTAAACAAAAGGAAAAAATGGGAAAAAACTGAATCCCCAACTCTACAAAATGGTGGAGATCGAGAGATTTGGATTCTTTTTTAATCTTCTTTTTGTGTAACAATGATTTGATTTGCAAAATCAAAAAGAGTGGATCGTAATAGAATTTTTACGAACTGACCTAATTTGTCATTGATAGAATCTTCGTATAAATACAGATGAATAGCTGTATAAAAATGAATAAGGCAGCTATACAAAATTACAAAATACAAATATGAACGTTATGATTCAAATCTAAACTTAAATGTAAATAATAATATGATGATTAAAATGTCATCCTATAACTCAAATGCCGATATGATTTTATTCGGATCCTAGTCATCTTATAATTCAAATGCAGATATGATTCTAGTTAGATATTAGTCATCCTATAATTCAAATTGTGATTCGAATATATGATGCATTGACACTTTAAAAACCCTGACGTGTCGTGTTCGACACTCCCCAACACTCTAACACGTATTGTAGAAACTCAAAATATGTTCAAAGTTTATGTTGCTTTGTGTTTTTAGTTCCAACTATTATATTCATTGGTTATAATTATCATTTTATTGATTTTAATAGAAATATTTGAAATATATTATATTTCTTTGCAAAATTGACGAGTATTATAAGTTTAACTTTACGTTTTATTACATTATTGAATATTAAATATAATATATATACACTACATAAATCAAAATAATATATATACACGTTTTATTAAAACGTGTCCTAACGTGTCAAAATTTAACATTTTTTAAAATTAACGTATAAGATTGTCGTGTCATGTCCCATGTATTGGTGCAACATAGATTCGAATTGCAAAAGTGACAAAAAAAATTAAGAAAAAAAAGGAAAAAAACCAAACCCCAATTCTACGAAATGGTTGAGGCTGAGAAATTCGAATTCTTTTTTAATCTTCTTTTTGCGTAACAATGATTTGGTTTGAAAACCCGGAGAGCGGGGATCATAATAGAATTTTCACCGAACTGATCTAATTTGTCCTTGATTGAATCTTCTTATAAATACAAATGAATATTTGTACAGAAACAAATAAAGCAGCTATACAAAAAAACAAAATACAAATAGTAATGTCATGATTCAAATCTAAACTTAAATGCAAATAATAACATGATAATTTAAATTAATTTGAAAATAAATGCAAATAGTAACATCAACCTATAACTCAAATGTCTATATAATCCTAGTTAGATCCTAATTATTCTATAATTCAAATGCAGATATGATCATAGTTAGATCCTAGTCATTCTATAATTCAAATTGTGATTCGAATTGCATAAATGACAAAATAAATAAATAAAGAAAAACAAACAAAAGGAAAAAAAAAGAGAGGAAAAAAGTGAAACCCCAATTCTACGAAATGGTTGAGACTGAGAAATTTGTATTCTTTTTAAATCTTATTTTTGTGTAACAATGATTTGGTTTGCAAACCCAAAAAGAGGGGATCCTAATGTTAGAGTTTGAAAATAATAGTATTTTAAGTTTGAAGTAACGGCCATGTGGACATCAAAGCTGTAACGGTGTTATAATGGGTCAGTTTTGGGTAGTTTAATGAGTCATTTAATTAGCGTTTATTTGGGTGTAACGTGTCTCTTAATTGTTACGTTTTTTCGGTTTTAGTTTCTGGTTTATATTTAAACTGGTATAAGTTTATGAAATTTGTATTCCCTCTTCAAATATTGTAAGTTATTTTCTGCATCTTATTTTCTTTTAACAGTGGTATCAGAGCTAAAGGTTTGGCTGGGACTGAGTATATGGCGATGGTGATGCACTTAAAGAGGCCTCCGCAGAAGACTAGACATACTACATTGGCTAGACATAGACCAAGTGATGACTATATAAGTGCAAAAGACCCATAAACCTACTGTCTCAAGATTTTGGGTTAAGAAGTGGTGTCGGCCCACTTACTACGGTTTATCGCTTGGCCCCCATTGATGAGCAATCCTTTGCAAAGGTGATTGATGTGAAATTGGGATCATGGACAAAGATAGACCTACAACTATGCTTTTGTTCGTCATTTTTATGTTATCAATCCATAGCGTTTCTGGTACAGACCTTATCGATGTTTATTGTCAATCCCCAATGTACACGATCAACACTGTATTCCACAAGAACCTCAAGCTTCTCATGGGGATGTTGTCCTCCTACACTGCTTCAAATGCAGGTTACTATAACACAGCTGTAGGAGAAGGGCCAGACAAAGTGTATGGACAAGCACTCTGCAGAGGGGACATCACCAACTCCACGGTGTGCAAGGCTTGCATCGAGAAAGCAAGCCAAAATATAATGAATAGGTGCACCACTGAAGATGCAATGATTTGGTATGAACATTGCCAGGTTCGGTACTCCTTTCAGATGTTTATATCAAGGATGGTTTATACTGGAAAGTATCCACGAAAAAATGATCAGGAGAAGAATGTCTCAGATCCTATTGGATTTGATAAATTCTCAACTTTCTTAATGAAAAATCTCTCATATGAGGCTGCTTTTAATCCTGCTAAGAACATGTTTGCAGCTGGGGAAATTGACATCCCTGGGAGGAAGACAATTTATGGACTAGTCCAATGTACCAGGGATATTTCTGCAACAGACTGTAGTAATTGTTTGAGTTCTGCATTAATGGACCTTACTGCATGTTGTTCCTACCGGGAAGGAGGGATGATTGTTAGTAGGACTTGCAATATGAGGTTCGAATCGTCTAAGTTCTTTAATACTTCATCAGCATACCTGTTGAATTACCCAACTTCCAAAGGTAAGGTTATTAAATCTGACAATTTGCATATATACATCAAAGAAATTATTCATACTTTTTTAAGTTTCACTGCTTGCTTTTAAATCCTATTTCAAAAATACCCCAATATCGACTAATTGATTAATTTTTTGTTCAGGTTTAATCTTAATCTATTTTGTTCCTATTTTTTATTCACATTTCATAAATAATAATTTAAGAAGATTAAAATTAAAATAGTTAATGAGGGGTGTGAATAGGGAATTAGGATTGTAGCATCATCCATCATGTCATAAAAGGAATTAATAGAAGCTTGTTTCAATTTGCAAGGTGGAGGGAAATGGAAGCCCTGGATGTATGTGTTGACCATATGTGGGTCAATTTTAACATTAGCAGCTCTTATTATACTGTGCACTGCTTGCTTCTGGCGAAAAAAGGACAGAGACAGAGACAGAGACAGAGGTGAAATTCTATAATTGTAATTCATTTTCAAAAAATTCATACAAGAACTGCAACCCTCAGTTCTCTTTTATTTCATTTCTTTTTGTGTCTTTAAATATAAAATGGAACAGATGAAGAAAAAGGCGAAATGCCCAAGAATGTAGAAATTACACAAGAAGGTGACTTGATTAGTTCTGATAAACTGTTCATGAAGTTAGCAACAGTTAAGGCCGCTACTGATGACTTTTCTGATACTAATAAGCTGGGATATGGAGGGTTTGGTGAAGTGTACAAGGTAATAATATATAATCCACTAGAGTTCTTTTAGTGCCTGGTTAACAGTCATGTTATCATGCTTGATTTTGGAATTCAAATTGCAGGGTGTTCTGCCAGATGGTAATGAAATAGCAGTTAAAAGATTATCAACAAAGTCTGGGCAAGGAATAGAGGAATTCAAAAATGAGGTCAAACTAATTGCCAAACTTCAACATAGGAATTTGGTGAGGCTGGTGGGCTGTGTCTCAGAGGGAGAGGAAAAGCTACTCGTATATGAATTCCTGTCAAACAAAGGCCTTGATCAATTTATCTATGGTTTGTTCAGTTTCTTACCTTTCATAAACCTTCCACATGTATCGTTGATTGGTTTTACACAAGATAACATTCAATTGACCCTTGTTCTTTATTATTCAAGATCCAGATAAACGTTCCAAACTTGATTGGAAGACATTCTATGGCATTATCAGCGGCATAGCCAGAGGACTGATTTATCTTCACGAGGAGTCTCGGCTTAAAATCATTCACAGAGACCTAAAGCCAAGCAATGTGTTGTTGGACCATGAACTAGTTGCTAAAATATCAGATTTTGGTATGGCCAGGATATTTCCCGAGAATCAGAATGCAGCAAAAACGAAAAGAGTTGTGGGAACATAGTAAGGAAAAACTTTCACCCTTGTTTAATTTTCTGTTATTGCCATAATATTTTATGCTACAGGTTATTTTTCATGAACTGAACTAATGAACCCATACATGATGTTGATGTACAAAATAGTGGATATATGGCTCCAGAGTATGCAATGGAGGGTTTTTTCTCTGTTAAATCTGATGTCTTCAGCTATGGTGTGATCTTGCTCGAAATCATCAGCGGCAAAAAAAATAGGAGCTCTTACATGACTGAAATTTCTCAGACACTGCTGGCATATGTAATTTCATGAATCAAACACTTGATTTACTTGTTAGTAAATCCTCAATTGTAATATATATAACTTTTTTTAATTCAAACTATGACAGGCATGGCGGTTGTGGAATGAAGGGAAAAATTTGGAATTTGTGGATCCTGTGTTATTGGATTTGGAATCATGTGTTTCCGATGAAGTTCTAAAATGCATGCACATCGGGCTCCTGTGCGTGCAGGAAGATCCTGAACTCAGGCCCACCATGTCAGATGTTATGGTTCTCCTAGGAAGTGAATCAAGGGATCTTCCCCAACCAAGACAACCAACATTTTCTTTGGATAGGGGTGCTTCATAGCGATTCATCTACGCCAATAAAGAAATGTGTATTTGTGTATACAACACTTATATATACAACAATTTTAGTATATATAAGTTTAGTTGATTAGTTAGTTAGTGTATTTGTGTCATTAGAGCTTAGGCTAGTTTAGCATGTGTAACTCTTGTCTTGTTTAGTTTAATTCTCTGAGTAGTTTTTAACTTATCATATGTGTGTGATGTTTTAGTACTAGGTATGAGCACCTTTCTTTTGTTATTGTTCTAGTGTCATTGTTGTCTTCATAAAAATATAAAATAAACTTGAGCTGATAAAAAGTGTTAACTGAAAGTGTTGAAATGGACTATCTGATAAGTCTAACACAATAAAGAAACTTTGAAGTGCTGATTGAGTGTAGAGAATATGACAAACCTTTTAAGTTTGGGGTAGCACGGTGGTTGAAATACTAGGTAGTATTATTCTTATACTTTGCGTGCTTGTCTTCTACCTATCAGCAAGGAATAATGTGAGTGGGAAACTAATGTATTTTACTGGACTTTTTGGAGCACATTACCAATGGATATATAAGTGAGGCTTGTTGAGGAAAACCGAATTTTTGGCTAACTGAGTTGGTTGAAACACAGTACATAATTTTTGGGGTGCACTTACCTACAAATGAAATTTTTAGAAAGTGTCAGATGTCTAATACTAACTAATTCCAAAATAAACTTCCTACATGTTGGATGAAGAACACATATTCCTTCAGCCCATGTGACTTGGTAAGGAACATTTAGTGTGTAATGAGAGTTTAAAAAAGGGAAGAGGTTATTTTTTTGAGGAGGGATATTCTTACTACCAAAATTTTTTACTATTAACTTACTACCTATCTAATCACCACTGGATCAATATTTTCTTTTTTTTCAAAAACTTTTTAGCATTCTCTCTCTTTGATTTAATGGTGATTACATAGGTAGTAAGTTAGTAGTGAAAAATTTTGGTAGTAAGAATATTCTCTCTATTTTTTTTAGAAAGGCATGAGGTTCTGGGCAAATTCTACGGATCATATCAAGTTATGTTCATCTATTTACTTTATTTGGCCCAATTCAGAACACACTTGGAAAATATAAATATGGGTCCTGGTCTTTGAAATAGGAGAGATAAAGCCTAACTAATCAACCTATGAGCTGATATCAAGTAAAAATAAAAAAGAATTAACTAATTCTCTTTTTATGAATTTCGGCCCATTTGATTATTAGCCCAATGTGGACCAACCCTGTGTCATGAAGAAACCCAATTGACTTTCAAATCTGAAAACTGTAAAAACAAAAAAAAAAACCACTTTACTTTCTTCTCTCTTGATGCCAATCGGTTGTTTACCCTTCAATCTCAATTTGTTGGTCCAGATGTAAAAAAATTTTGATCAGAGGAGTTTTCCTTTTACTGCAGAACCATTTTCCACGGTAGTGTTTAGCCATTAAATGCATCTGAGCTAATATCCAATAGCTTGTGCATAGAGCTGCACCGTTTGACAAGACCACACCCTGATCAATTGGCTTCACCAATTAGAAAATAAATTATATAAAAAGGGTGTTTTTTATCTTTTTTTCTTTCTCACCATCCCCAACATATTTTTTATTTTTCTCCTCTCTCTTCTCAAACCCTTTATGCTAAGTTCACTCCCCATTGAGTCACAACTTGCTCCAACCTTACAATATCATCTTAATTTTTTTTCTTCCACTATTCGGATAGATTCGCCCTTTTCGTCAATCTCTACATTCCTCTTTTTTTTATCTTTTTTTTTCCTCTCTCTACACCAAGCACCGTGGAGCACGCCAAGCAGGAGTTAGAGCATGCCGATTTGTTTGTGGTTGGTATTTACAAGTTTCGGGTGAATTCTGTAGTCTTTTAAAGTTCAAAAATAACACAAAATAACAAGATAATTTTTTTTTATTTCACATAATTCTCAAATAACAGGTTTGCTTTTTTATTTGTTGTTCCTTCATATTTATACCTCCACCATAGTACCGTTCAGAGCTTGATAACAAGCTGAAGGTGTTGATTTACCGATGCAATGATTAGCCAACGACAGCGACAACGATTTTGTCTTTTTCCCCAGGCATTGCATCGGTAATTCACTAGTTAGATAAATGGGAGATATTATAATTACCACCAACTAAATTTACTACCTCTCTTATCACTTTTACCACCAATGTAATCATCTTTAGACAAGTATTAGATCCATCATCTTCATCGTTTCTAACCTCTTATTATCGCCTCTTTCCATAGTAAGTATAACATTTTTGTTTGTGAAAAAATGTAAAAAAATAAAATTATTCATAGGTCAGATTGTTTTGCTTCATCTCCTTACAACATCGAGGGTGGAAGTTTGCATCAGCATTGTATGTGGCGATAAAATAAAAAACAAGCATTATTAGAGATCAGGATCAAGAGTGGAAGTGGGAAAGAAACAGTTGTTATTTTTTCGCAAAAGCTTAACCACAACATTATTCTATGCCTTACGCCTTGTTTGCTATTTTTCCTTCACAAAATTTGCAGCCATGTATTGATCAAATTTTTTTGATTTGAATTGCATACTAATACCCACTTTTTTCAATGATAATTTGATAGTAGTCTTTTCATTTGCAAGGATTAGTGAATAAAAAATTGTGATTCGAATTGCATAAATGACAAAAAAAAATTAAGAAAAAAAGGAAAAAAACCGAAACCCCAATTCTACGAAATAGTGTAGACTGGGAAATTTGGATCCTTTTTTAATTTTCATTTTATGTAACAATGATTTGGTTTGCAAACCCAATGAGAGGGGATAGTAAATTCGTAATAGAATTTTTAGCAAATTAATCTTGTGTGTCAATGATTGAATCTTCTTATAAATAAAATCAATAGTTGTAAGAAAATGAATAAGGTAACTATACAAAATTACAAAATACAAATAATAACCTCATGATTAAAATTTAAACTTAGACGCAAATAGTAACATCATCCTACAATCCAAAAGCAGACATGATCTTGTCAAATTCTAGTCATCCTATAATTCAAATTGTGATTTGAATTGCATAAATGACAAAAGTAATTAAGAAAATAAACAAATGGTTCGTTTTTTCTAAAGTTATTTTAAACAACTTTGTCAAATGTTCACTGAAATGACGTCGTTTTAGAGTGAAAATCATAGTGTATTTGTAATTCTAATTTATTTCAGGGTTATAATAGTATTTATCATTCTAATTTTTAATTTTTCAATCCTAAAATGACGTAGTTTCGGTGAACATTAAACAAAATTATATAAAGTAACATTAGATACTTTTTTTCTATAAACAAAAGAAAAAAAGGGAAAAAAATGAAACCCCAGTTCTTCAAAATGGCGGAGACCGAGAAATTTGGATTCTTTTTTAATCTTCTTTTTGTGTAACAATGATTTGGTTTGCAAAACCAAAAAGAGGGGATCGTAATAGAATTTTTACCGAACTGATCTAATTTGTCATTGATTGAATCTTCGTATAAATACAAATGAATAGAGATGAATAAGACAGCTATACAAAATTACAAAATACAAATATGAACGTTATGGTTCAAAACTAAACTTAAATGTAAATAATAATAGGATGATTCAAATCTAAACATAAATGCAAATAGTAATGTCATCTTATAATTCAAATGCCGATATGATTTTATTCAGATCCTAGTCATCTTATAATTCAAATGCAGATATGATCCTAGTTAGATATTAGTCATCCTATAATTCAAATTGTGATTCGAATATATGATATAAATGCACTACATAAATCAAAATATTATTTAATATTAAAATATTTCCTAACGTGTCAAAATTTAACATTTTTTTTAAAATTAACGTATAAAAGTGTCGTGTTATGTCTCATGTCAGTATTGGTGCAACATAGATTCGAATTGCAAAAATGACATAAAAAATTAAGAAAAAAAAGAAAAAAAACCAAACCCCAATTTTACGGAATGGTTGAGGCTGAGAATTTTGAATTCTTTTTTAATCTTTTTTTATAGCATTAATCTTCTTTTGGTGTAACAATGATTTGTTTTGAAAACCCGAAGAGTGGGGATCGTAACAGAATTTTCACCGAACTGATCTAATTTGTCCTTGATTGAATCTTCTTATAAATACAAATGAATAGATGTATAGAAATGAATAAAGCAGCTATACAAAAAAAAAATACAAATAGTAATGTCATGATTCAAATCTAAACTTAAATGCAATTAATAACATGATGATTCAAATTAATTTGAAAATAAATGCAAATAGTAACATCATCCTATAAATCAAATGCAGATATGATCCTAATTATTCTATGATTCAAATGCAGATATGATCATAGTTAGATCCTAGTCATTCTGTAATTTAAATTGTGATTCGAATTGCATAAATGACACACACAAAAAATCAGAAGGGAAAAACAAAGGAAAAGATTGAAACCCCAATTCTACGAAATGGTTGAGACTGAGAAATTTGTATTCTTTTTTAATCTTATTTTTGTGTAACAATGATTTGGTTTGCAAACCCAAAAAGAGGGATCCTAATGTTAGAGTTTGAAAATAATAGTATTTTAAGTTTGAAGTAATGGCCATGTGTACATCAAAGTTGTAACGGTGTTATAATGGGTCAGTTTTGAGTAGTTTAACGAGTCATTTAATTAGCGTTTATTTCGATGTAACGTGTCTCTTAATTGTTACGTTTTTTCAGTTTTAGTTTCTGATTTATATTTATACTGGGATAAGTTTATGAAATTTGTATTCCCTCTTCAAATATTGTGAGTTATTTTCTGCAAAACCAAAAAGAGGGGATCGTAATACAAATTTTATCGAACTGATTTAATTTGTCATTGATTGAATTTTCCTATAAATCTCCATTCCATTAGTAAGAATATCAATTCTTCAAAAGCCAGAATATCTTACTAACCTGCTACACTATAAAAGTTGTCTTTTGGCCGAAAAGGTGATCGAAGTGAAATTGGGATCATGGACAAAGATAGACCTCCAGCTATCTTTTTGTTCATCATTTTCATGTTATCTATCCATAGCGTTTCTGGTACAGACCTTATTGATATTTATTGTCAATCCCCATTGTACACGACCAACAGTTCATTCCGCAATAACCTCAAGCTTGTCATGGGGATGTTCTCCTCCTACACTGTTTCAAGTGCAGGTTTCTATAACATCTGAAAGGAGTACCGAACCTGGCAATGTTCATACCAAATCATTGCATCTTCACTGGTGCACCTATTCATTATATCTTGGCTTGCTTTCTCGATGCATACCAAATGCAGGTTTCAGGTCTCCACAGTGTGCAAGGAATGCATCGAGAAAGCAAGCCAAGATATAATGAATAGATGCACCAGTGAAGATGCAATGATTTGGTATGAACATTGCCAGGTTCGGTACTCCTTTCAGATGTTATAGAAACCTGTATTCGAAGCAGTGTAGGAGGAGAACATCCCCCTGAGAAGCTTGAGGTTATTATGGAATGAACTGTTGGTCGTGTACAATGGGGATTGACAATAAATATCAATAAGGTCTGCATCAGAAACGCTATGGATAGATAACATTAACATGATGGACAAAAAGATAGCTGAAGGTCTATCTTTGTCCATGATCCCAATTTCACATCGATCACCTTTTCGGCCAAAAGACAACTTCTATAGTGTAGCAGATTAGTAAGATATTCTGGCTTTTGAAGCATTGATATTCTTATTATGGAGATTCACCTCTCTCAACTGGGTTAGAAAAAGCATGGAAATTTCCATTCTTGAAATGGTTGTTAATTTTGAGAAATCTTGAGCAGAAAATCACTGGAACCACGAGCCTCACGAGGTACTTGGTTCAACGTTATTATTATTATAACATTATAATTTTTGTCCTGGTTTCTCCCAAGCTTATTGTTAGTTACTAGTCTTTCTTTTTTGCCATTTGATATAATATACTTGTCAATAATTTAGGTTTCATCCATTGATTTCAGTCACAATCTAAGGGCTGCCAAGATTGATGAGGCTGAATCATTACGAAAGTGGCTTGATTTAAAGAATATCGAGAAGGCTTCTCTTGACCTTAGCCTTGAAGTCATATAATATATTATAAATTAGTATTTCAATGAAGTCTAGATTTATTATTGTAAAAAAATCATCATAATATTGTACTAATACGTTGTTAGCATCAAAGAATCTAAAGCATTATTAACCTTACTCAGTGGCGGACCCTAGACATTTTCTTTATGTCTGCACAATTTTTTTATTTTTTTATTTTAAAGATCAAGATCATGATTCAATTTTTGCTTCCACTTCAAAAGTCGGTGAATCAACCAAAGTTTTAAGGAAATAATAGATAATGGTAATTAAAAAAAAAACACCACAAAAAGACATTTGTAAAATGGGGTAGGATATTCTTACTGTTTTTTGAACGCTTGGTTTGTATTTTTAAAATTTAAATTCTAAATTCGACTGAAACAAAAACTAACAAATTTAAATTTTAAATTTTAATATCTATTTAAAAAGGATAAAAAGGATTTTGAATGTCTAATTTAAAACAAGATATTTACTGTTTTTTGAACGCTGAGTTTGTATTTTTAAAATTTAAATTCTAAATTTGACTCAAACAAAAACTAACTAATTTAGATTTTAAATTTTAAAATCTGTTTAAAAAGGATAAAAAGAATTTCGAGCGTCTAATTTAAAAATAAAAAAATTACATATTTAATTTATCTTTAATAATAATTTTCTTAATTTTAAAATATATTTTTAAAATAAAAAATTAAGATAATTTATAAATGAATAGAATTTACTTATTTTTATATGAGTATAATAGGAAAAAATTTCAGCAATAAAAGTAAAAATAAATTTTTTTCATACTATAAATTCCAAAAAAAACTATAAAATTTTGAATACGCATGTAAAAACATAAATAAATAATATTTTATGGTCCCAATATATAGATATTAATATATTCAGATAAAATTTAACTTTAATTAAAATAAAGTCTGTTAAATATAGAGAAAATTTACAATTAATTTTGCCCAAATGGGAGAATGTGGTAATTTTTTTATTATTGTGGGTTTCAATCAATTGTAATTTTTATTATTTTAACAAAAACAGGCTAAGTCATTATTTATATAGGGGTATAGTACAAAGTCCATTTGATTAAGTGATCTTTTATTTTAAACTTGGATATTTGTAACACTAATTAGTGTGGTAATATTATAGATCTAACTCATAGGCCCATGATTAGAAGGGGACTAGGATTAATAAGTTTAGATGGGTCCAGTCTGAATTAACGATATGTTTAAGAACCGTGCTTTACAACTTGTCCCATTGACAATTGTGATCAAGGAATAATATGAATTACAGAGGAAGGTCCTGAATTTTCAAACCTTGTAAAAATATCAAAACAAGTAAGAAGCAAGATGAAAATAAAAAATAATGTGTTCAACAAGTAAGCCTAGTGTTCTAATTTCATTTAATTATATTTTGTGATTTCTTAGCTCCTATACATTACCTTAAAAGTAAGGTCGCGTGTTTTTGGTAAATATAGTGTGTCGACATATGTATGGATTAATTTAAAACAATTGGATATTATAGTTTTATATTTAACTAAATAAAAAAATTATAGCTATTAATATATAAATAAAGACATCATCTCATATTATTTCCTACTGAATGTGTCACGAAAATTAGGGGTGCACATGACAATTTTTTTGCAATGAGTTTTTTTCTTTGAATTTCTGTTATCGGAAATAGAATAGATAAAAAAACTCGTTTGGTAATACCGCTACCGTTCTAAGGTTCAACCAACCGTTGGTTTGCTTTCACAAGATTTCACTTAAGTGAACCCGACGCGAAGTTGGTGAAAGTTATTCTTGAGATGAACCAATTTAATTTTTATGTCGGGGAATAAAAAAAGAATAAAAAATTCCCTTTTTTTTTGTTATAGGGCACAAAAAAAGAAACACTTGTCCCTCTCAATCACTCTCCACCATTATCATCACCACCACCATCCCGATATGACCACCGCCACTATCATTATCGCCGTCATCCTCACCACCACAATGTCATCGTCACCATGACCATGAAGTTTAACTTTTAAATATAAGTACAAATTAAGTGTCAATTGTACATTATATATTCAATGTAAAAGTGAAAATGAAGTTTTATTTTTTAAATATAATAATAAAATTAAATAAATATAGATATTATTAAAAATTCTTTATAAAATTGTTATTATTATTATATGTTTGTGTGTGTGAGTGTATATTCATGTGCTTGCGTGTATAAATTTTTAATTTACTTTAAATGAAATCAAAATATAATTTTATAAATAAAAAACAATATATTTTTATTCAATTGTTTGTTCTTTATATCCAGCAACATAGTTAAATTGTCAAAATTTTAGAGTGTGACTTTAGTTATTCTACAAAATATCATAAAATATAATTTACAGAGTGGAATATGCTATTTTTGAAGATTTCGTAGGCTTGAAAGATTGGACCGAATATTATATTTTAAAATAAGTTAGGACAAACTTTTAATTTTGTCTGTATCGGGCTAATTATAAGCCAAGTCAAGCTTCAATTGTTTTCTATAAACCTAACTTATTTAAACTAAATTCTAATTTCTTCTGACTCATTACACCCTTATTCAGAGCCTTCACCTCAAAATATCAAGGAACAATAAAGGAAAGGTGAAGAGGATAAGAATAAACTCAAGATGTGTAATAGGAAGGCTCTTTCCATTTGCAACCTCGAATTGATCAGTTCTAGTATAGTCATTGCAATCTTGCTAGACAAATTCCTGAGATCAGCAGCCTCTTTATTTCTTCCTTGGAAGGGGATAAAATCACTAAACAATAATGAGAATGATATTACCAGTAGTTTTGAGGTTTTCGTGCTATGACTTTGTCCAGTTATAATCAATTATAAAAATCTCATTTTATTTTATGTATCCTTTGACTTTCATGAAAAACAATATCATAAGCATTCAATAGAGTAGTTTCATAAAAGGATTCAATGCCATTTCAAGATGCAATCATCAATATTAATTCAATGCATAAGGGGCATGAATGATGAGAGCGTAGTGGCGGAGACTTAGACTTTCGTGTTTTGTCTTCGTTAGGAAAGTTATTTCATTTTCTGATCAAATTGGTTTTGGTCATTTTCTACGTTTTTGGTTTCTTTGGGGGATATTGTTGTAGCTTGACATTTGTAGCCTCGTGTTGAGGAAATAAGGGGTAAGAAAAAATGGTTCCAAATAAATAATATAAAACAACAAATTTTAAATTTTAAATTAATAAACAGAAAATAGTAACAAATATCAATCTCAGACATTTCTTCCACAAAGAAAAACCAAGATGTTGACTAATTGACCAATATGTGTTTCTCTCTTATACATCAAGTTTGATAGAAACGGGTGCTATTTGAATTGGAATTGGCAAAAGCTAATCTTTGTATTCTATATTTATTTTTTTGGGGAAATGGTTTGTCATGATAAGAAACCAATTTTCCTACACACACAATTCAAAACGGGCCCCACCTTTTATTTTTTTCTCACTCCACTATTTAATTGACCCCACATATATTATAAGTGTGTAAAAAAATGATCTATTATCATGTAACATGATAAAAATAAAATCCTTATTTTTTTAACAAAGATTCGAACACATGCAGAAAGAGTGCGGAAATAAGGGCATGTTTGGTGCATAGTATAGAATAAAGTCTGATAGTAAAGTCTGATAGTATAAAATCTGATTGTATAAGATCTGATTGAATTTTAATACTATCCAGCGTTTGGCACGGTATTGTATAAAATAATATATTGTATAAGATAATATCATCTAGTATTTGGTAATACACTATATAATATTACATAGGATAAAGATAAATATTTTTAATAAAAATATTTTTTAATAAAGAATTTATATAATTTTTCAGAAAAATGTCATATGATATTAATTTTTATAAAAACTTATTGATTAGTGTTTTGGTTTTTATAAAAATAAAAATATTCAATATTTTAAAAATTAATTTATTGAAAAATTAATTTTTATTTTAATATATTAATATTAAAATAATATATTAATTTTTGAGAATTGCACTGGTCAACGATGTTAATACACTAACCTCATATCAGACCTTATCCTTCCCTCTCTTTTTCAAGACGGATTAAGTTATACATTATTTTGATGTATTAAGAGATTCTGCTATATAAACTTATATTATACGATGTCATACTAAATAAATGAAAATATCATAACGTATAATATAAATTTATATTATCTTACTTTATACATCACATCAAACACGCGGGAAGACCTATATGGGCATGAATTACAAGGTCCAGATCATCAATAGGACGGCCAATATGAGCTAGTTCGTTGGCAAAATCGGAATGGAACATAAATAATAGCTTACAGAATAAGGCAAAATAAATAAAAAATTTGGCCCAATAACATACCACCAAGATATCCGGTATCGCATCAACTTCATGATATATGACGATACAAATTTACTATTATACCAAATATTTAGTATATTTCACTAATAAAAATATTAGATATCAGTTAAAATTATCTTTTCTATATCAAATTTAATTTTTTCTTAATGAATTTAGAAGCAACAAATACACTTACGATTTATTCCATGGATACACTCTCCAGCCGCCATTCAGTGTCATATCTCATCACAAGACCAAGCATCTTCTGTTCGATGCCAGCTGATACACGTCTCCTTGCGCTATCAGCGCAAAGTAACGTACCATCACTAGCAAGCTACTCTTGGACTTACACAATACCTGAGCAAGCTACTCTTGCGCTAGCTATTGAGCTCGAGCCAAAAATTTATGTTTATATTTATTTTTTTAAAATTTAATTAATTTATATAATAATATATTAAATGTATAGCACCTGAGTAGTAGGGTTGGTAAAATGGGTCAACCCGCATTCAACTCGAAAAAACGAGCTGAGTTAGGGTTGGCTCAAAAAAATAAATGAGTCAGAAAACTCAACCCAACCCGACTCGAGTCGGGTTAAAATCGGCTTGTGGGTTGGCCCAAAAAAATTGAAAAATGAAATAAAATTTCATTGATGCCGTAACTTCTAAATTTTTTTCCTAAATTATTAATTCATTCCATACAAATACATTTTACAAGTAAACCATACAAAATTTCTTTTGCATTTGCACTTGGACTTATTGGCAGTTGGCACCACGTTCACACATACTATAAAAAAGGTCCTTAGCATTCCACTTTTTCTTCATTAATTTTTATACTTTTATATTAAAAAACACCATAACCCGCGAGCCAACCCGTTTGACCCGTGGGTTATCTCAGTTTTTTTTTGAGCTGAAACGAGTCGGGCTGACTCGAGTTACTAACTCATTTTTCCTAACCCAACCCGGCTCATTTTAGTCGGGTTACTACCAATCAATTTTATCGTTATATCGATTATGTTGATCCAACGGTTATATTTATTTTCATCTTTGTATGGTTATGATTTCCTATATTTATTTTCACTTTAAACATAGGAAATCATATATGTATATAAATATAACCGTTATACATAATCGATTTAACGGTGGAATTAATTGATAGTAACACAACTTGGTTATTACAATATCTTATATATTATATTATATATATATATATATATATATATATATATAATCATTTCTGAAGCCGCTTTACCTACATCAACGACAGATGTATGGTTATGATTTCCCATATTTAAGGCTTTCATCCTTTGTATGATTATGATTTCTCGCATTTAATGCTTTCAAGTATATATATGACAAGTATTTGATTGTTGCACGTACAACAACTGCAGAAATATAAACCTCATATATATATATATATATATATATATATATATATATATATATATATATATATATATATATATATATATATATATATATATATATATATAAATTATTTTACCTACCATTTTTCTGCATACCTTTGCCTTCCACTCTCCAATTCCGTTAGATCAGAATCTCAATTTAAAGAGAAAGATAAATGTCAGCTAAGATTATGATCTAATAACAATATTGAAGAGTGGTAGGCAAAGATAGGGAAAAAAAAAAATGATAGATAGAATAATTTATCCTTATATATATATATATATATATATATATATATATATAGAAAAAATGTTTCTGTAGTTAATGCATATAAGTTATCTGCATTTATTCTCAAAACGACGTCATTTTGGTATTAAAATTTTAAAAATTTTAAATATAAAGACTATTATATTCCTGATATAAATTAAAATTACAAAAATATTATGATTTTCACCCCAAAACGATATCGTATTGGGTTTACTGCAGATAACTTATCTACAGTAACTCCAGAAAAAGCGATATATATGATAATTTGGCCCTATTATTATATGTAATTTGGTCCTATTTAAAATTTAAAATATTTTTAGTAAAAGATTTGGGTAAGTTGTATTGGGTTATGTGTTCAGTTTTCATATATATATATATATATATATATATATATATATATATATATATATAATGAAAACTGAACACATAACCCAATACAACTTACCCAAATCTTTTACCAAAAATATTTTAAATTTTAGATGGGATCAAATTACATATCGTAACCCGGGCCAAATTATAATTTTATCCCATCTATATGATTAGTTATATAATTATATATAAAAATATAATTTGTTAAAATTTAGCTGGAAATGAGGTTAAGACAACACTACTCCGCCACGCCACTGCTTACGTATTATTTACTCCCGATTCACTCAGTCAAATATCAAAACCTGGCTAGATACACACCTGTCACTATATGCATTTTCCACCACATTAATGCACAACCACCAATTTCCTCGTTCAAATTGTGTCTCAATCAATCACCACCCTTGGACCACTCAGAAGAAGACATGAAGAGTGCAGATAAAATTCAAACCACAAACTATCGAAAAAGATAATATTAATTGCTATGTCATGAATCGAACACAACTGACACGCCTAACGATAGTACACACAGCAAACAAAAATATTTATTGAACTCAATTATTAATTACTTCCTGTATGTCATGCATCTTGTACTGTGACCAAGATATCCAACCAAAATTTTCCTTCTTCCTCCCTCCTCTTGCTCGATCTCATGGACATGAACATGCACAAGCCAGCACATGTAGTTCTGGCTTCCAGCCCAGGCCTGGGGCATCTAATCCCTGTGATCGAGCTTGGTAAACGCTTCGTCCTCCTTAACAATTTCAAAGTCACCATCCTAGCCGTCACTTCCAACACTTCAGAAGCAGAAACCAATATTCTAAAATCAGCCATGACATCCGAGCTCATTGATGTCGTTGAAATCCCATCAGCAAACATCGACAGTGACGCTGGCATGGTCACTCGCTTGTGCGTGATGATGCGTGAAGCATTGCCTGCCATTAGATCTGCACTTTCTGACATGACCGTTCGTCCTACAGTGCTCGTCGTCGACGTATTCGGTACGGAGGCTTTGTCCATAGCCCAGGAACTCAACTTGCCCAAATACGTATTTGTTGCTTCGCACGCTTGGTTTATATCGTTGGTCATATATTCTCCTACGTTGGACAAACAAGTGGAAGGACAGTACGTGGACCAAAAAGAATCCTTAAAAATACCAGGTTGCAACTCGGTTCGTCCTGAAGATGTGGTCGAGCCCATGCTGGATCGGAATGTCATCGAGTATCAAGAATATCTAGGCGTAGCGAATGGGATCCCAAGAGGTGATGGAATACTGATAAACACATGGGAGGAGCTTCAACACAAAGACCTTCAAGCACTGAGAGATGGAAATTTACTGGGTCGGATCCTGAAGGTTCCCGTTTATAGTATCGGACCTCTGGTGAGACAACACGTGTCAGAAACGAACCCAACTAGTGAGTTGGTCGTGCAGTGGCTTCATAAACAACCGAGTGAGTCTGTGATTTATGTTTCGTTTGGAAGTGGCGGAACGCTGTCGTGCGAGCAGATGACTGAGTTGGCTTGGGGTTTGGAGTTGAGTCAACAAAGATTTATATGGGTGATGCGCCCTCCCACCGAAGGTGCTTCCGACGCTGCCTTCTTTACCACCGCGTGTAGCGGCGGCGATCAGTTGTCAAATTACTTGCCGGAGGGGTTCATATCTAGGACAAACAAAGTGGGCCTGTTGGTCCCACATTGGGCCCCACAAGTGGACATCTTGAGACATCCCTCCGTCGGGGGATTCTTGTCGCATTGTGGGTGGAGTTCCACCTTAGAGAGCATCACCAACGGTGTGCCCATGATCGTTTGGCCGCTCTATGCGGAGCAGAGAATGAATGCCACGTTGTTGGCAGAGGAGTTGGGCGTGGCGGTGAGGCCGAAGGTGTTGCCCACAAAGAAAGTGGTGGACAGGGAAGAGATAGCGAGTATGGTGAGGCAGATTATGGTGGTGGACGAAAGCTTGAAGGATAACCCCATAAGGGAGAGAGTGAAACAGGTCAAACACAGTGCGGTGAAGGCTTTGTCGAAGGGTGGTTCATCTTACGCTGCACTGTTTCAGTTAGCTGCTACAACACGAAGACTGAACTGAGCTTATGTCTTCGCCCATCATTGTAAGATAATATTAAATTGTTTGGTATTTGATATGAATAAAATAGTATTAGTGAGGAGAATATGTTTATGGCTTTAACGTTTCTAATGTGACGTTTTCTCTTAAAACGATGTTGTTTTGGGTTGAAAATTTAAAAAATTATAATGAAAAAGACTATTATAACCTAAAAGAAATTATAATTACAAAAATGACTTAATTTTTTCCTCAAAACGACGTCATTTTAGACTTACTGTAGATAAGTTAACTACATTAATTATAGAAAAAGTGAATCTTATTTTTATTACTAAAAAAGTTTATTATGAATTATCTATTTAATTATCATTAGATCAGAGAAAATAATGTTAAGAAATTTTTAAAAAGAAAGAAAATATTGATCTAATAGGGATTAAATATATAATGAGTTGGTAGTCGATTTTTTTGCTGTAAGAATATTCCCTTGTATAAAAATACCATTTGTAACACAGTTTCTTACAATATTTTGAAAAAGTTTATTAATTGGCTTTTTTGTAATCAATTGGCTTTTCTTTACTTATTTAAATATTGGTTCTTATTTTAAATTATTAAAAAAGTTTAAAATTCATATTTTTAAATAAAATATATAAAGTAATTTACAAATAATTTAAAATTAAAAAAATCATATATTCATAAAATAATTTTAAAAAAATAATTTTTAAATTAAATGTCAATATTAATGATATTTCGCAGTGTATAGTGTTTTGTGGTCAGGAGATGACGTCATGACAGTGGTGGTGGTGGTGGTGGTAGGGCAACCGATAAAAGTAGTGTATAAAAGTGTCGACCGGTGTTAGTCTTATAAGATTGTTATCAGACACTCCCCGACACTTCAACATGCGATATAAAAATTCAAAAAAAGGTTCAAAGGTTACGTTGCGTTAAGTTTTTAGTTCCAATTATTAGATTCGTTAGATTGCGATTACCATTTTATTGAATTTAATATAAATATATGAGATATCTTATGTTTCTTTGCAAGATTTATGAATATTATAAGTTTAGATTCATTTTTTTGTTAAATTACTGAATATTAAATATAATATACATAATATATAAATAAAAATATTATTTAATATAAAACGTAATCGAAATCCAACATTTTTTTATTAACGTGTCGGAGTGTCGTGTCGTGTCGTGTCACGTGTCCCGTGTCGGTGTCCGTGCTACATAGAGTATCACATTATGAATCGATCAAAATTTGACCAAAATCGATAATCTGGTCAGGTCATGAAAACCGGCGGTTCATGCATTTTCATAAAAAAAAAACAACAATTAAAAATCTAATTTCTTTCATCTTATCTGAAAAAAATGTAGATCTTATTTTAAATTTTTTTGTAATTTTATTTGCTAGTAGTATACTTTTTCATAGTGACATCAAATTTCAGCTTCCAAGACTGAAGCAATTTACGGAATAATAAATTAAGAGAATGTGAAATGAATTTATTCATTGCATCAGGAACTCATTCACACTATGCACAAGAAGAAAGGAAAAAAATTCTTCATGACTATTAAGGTAAACTTGGAGAAAACATATGACAAAATGTCTCGGAACTTCATTTGCCGAGTCTTGGAGGATGCAGATTCCTATAGAAATTGTTGATGTAGTGATGGCAGCAGGCTCTTGCCCCAAGATTAATGTGCTCCGGAATGGTTCAGTGATCGAGGAGTTTTCTTCCTCTAGAGGTCTCAGACAGGGTGACCCTCTTTTCCTTTATCTCTTTGTTTATGGTATAGAAAAGTTATCTTATGTCATATGGTCCTTGTATAACCCCATTCGAGTAGGGCGTAATGGTCCTTGTATATCTCACACTATGTTTGCTAATGAATTAATTCTTTTTGCAAAAGCTAGCATGGAGCAAATGTCGATATTACTTAAATGTCTAAACCTATTTGCATATGTATCTGGCCAAAAACTTAGCTCTCCAAAAACATCCATTTATTTCTCAATTAACACACTTGATGGTCTGGCAGAAGATATTATTGTTGTGAGCGGGTTTAAGAGAGTTTGTAACTTGGGGAGGTATTTAGGAGCTTGGATGCAACATGGTGGAGTTACGAGAAACTCATATGCTCACATAGTGGAGATGGTGAGGAGCAAACTAGATTCCTGGAAAGCTCATTCCCTCTCCCGAGTAGGCAAGTTCACGCTGGCTCGATCTGTTATATTTTCCATCCCATATTTCCACATGCAAAATGGAAAAATTCCTAGAGGTGTGTGTGATGATATTGAGAGAATTCAACGTAATTTTATTAGGGTTACCCTAATGGCGAGAGGAAAAACCATCCTATTGGTTGGGAAACCTTGACTTTACTAAAGAAAGAAGGGGGTATGGGTTTGTAAAGGTTGACAGTTATGAATGATGCTTTCCTAGCAAAAATGGTGTGGAAAATCAATAGAGGGAATAACTTTCTTTGGGTCCAAGTTCTCTATTCAAAGTATGCTAAAAGAATCATTAATAGAGGTTGTTTTGTTTCAAAAAATGGTGATTCTCGGTTATGGTCTAATCTATGCAGAGTGTAACACTAATTGGAAGATATGTTGGAATGGGAAACTGGCAATGAGCATTAGGTAAAAATCTGGTTAGATAACTGGTGTCACTCTCTTGGGTGTCTTGCTACCCACACTCTCTCAGACATCCCTCATGATATGATGAACAGGAAAGTAGCTAAGTTCACTACTGTAGAAGGTACTTAGGATTACAATTTAATTTCCCTGTGGGCGAATCCTCAAATGGTTTAGGGTATTCGAAGTATCCCTCCTCCCTTAAATGATGCGGGTCCTGATAGAATGAAATGGAATCTCCCTGGCAGTGCAAATATATCTGTAAAGGGAGCTTATGACGCCCTCACATTGCATCAGTAATTCAGAAAATACTCAGAGACCATGGATAAAGGTTTGGAAAGGAAAAGTTCAGCAAAGCTAGGAGCTAGAGTGCCCAATGCTGTAACGTTAGTGATGCCTGCCCCATTTGTAGTGAAGATATCGATACCATCTTGCATGTCATTCGTGATTGCTCTGTTGTGAGGAATATGTGGCGTCAAATAGTTCCTATGGAAAACCAACACAATTTTTTCACAATGGAGTTGCAGGAGTGGACTAACACAAATGTATCCAATGACTCCGAGATTTTTTCTAACATCCCTTGGTGTAATGCTTTCATGATTGTAGGGTGCCATATCTGGTGTTGGAGAAATAAATGGATAAGACAGGGAACAACTTGATCTATACTCATTGAAAACCCATATTTTCGAGGTTTGCAAGACATTTGAGACTTCTACCAGGAGGGTTCCTCGACCTTTATATGTTCAGGTAGCTATTAAATGGGAACCCCCTGATACGGATAGGGTGAAGTTGAACACTAATAGGGCTTCACGAGGAAATCCAAGTACAGTAGCTTGTAATGGTTTAATCAGAGATGAAAATGGTAAATAGCTTAATGATTTTACGTATCATGTTGGATCTTGTTCAGCTCTCACCGCGGAGCTTTGGGGCATCCTGAAAGGCCCGAAACTAGCTTAGCAAGGAGGCAGGAGAAATATAATTTTAAAAAGTGATTCGGCAAATGCTATCACTCTGCTCACCAATGATGGTGATGCAGCTTGTTGCGAACTCGGCAAGTATACCGATCGTTCTAAGTAATAAAGTACTAAGTAAGATCGTCTCCACAGGGATTGTAAAACAATTACTACGATAACCAGTCCTCTTAAGTTGGATGAATCGATTGTTGTTGACAAATATTGTAATTTAAATTAAATGATAAGAAAGGTAAAAGACTTGTTTTTAGATTTTTGTTAAAAGGAATAAAATAAGAATGCAAATGAATGTTTTTGTAAAAGATATGAGAAAACACTGCAGCCAGGGTACATTCACCAAATGATCCCAATTTTACTCTGGATTGATTCACAATATTCATTGAAATTAATAACTCAGACAAATTATCATCTTAAGAATAATTAGTTAGATCCCAATCCCTTGGTGATCTAACCCTTTAATTCAATTGGAACCCTAATCCCTTAGAAATCCCGCATGAAATTAAGCATTACGCAGATAAATCCAACGATTGCGATTTATACAAGTTTATCCCTAGAACATGCATAAATCGTCATCTTTATCTCCTTTCAGAATCAGAACTCCAACATTCCTATTGCAAACCCTAATCCCCAGAATATCATCCCCTATTAGGTTGATCAGATCTAACAGAAATAACATCAATACGCACAAGATAAAGATGAAGTATATTAAAATCAACACATAGAGTGATCAATCCTTCGTACCAATTGTTCACAAAGGGATCATGACCCTGACTACAGTAAATAGATCTAGCCAATCAACATCATGATCGCTGATATGAGATTCAACATAAACTTAAAATAAAAGAGAAAGAAAATTACAAGAATGGAACGACGAACACGAAGAACGAATTCCTCTCTTCCAAGCCGGATCTGCCTCAGGGTTTCTGTGTGTCTCTTCCTCAAGGTTGAGTCTCTTATTTATAAGAGACTTTGAACTAATTCTTCAAATTCAAATTTCCAATTTTTCGCGCCTCCCACGCTGGCAGCGTGGTTCCCGCGCTGTGGGCGTGGGAGCCTCTGCCATTTTTCCTTCCTCCGCGCTGCAAGCGCGGGCCTCACGCTCTCAGCGCGGGGGGTTCTGTCCAATTTGTGCTTCTCACGCTGCGAGCGTCATTCCCACGCTTGTAGCGTGGGATTTTAGTTTTGCTTTGTCCTTTTTGACTTCAATTTGTGTATTTTTTCTGTGAAATCAATACAAAATCAGTATAACACCTGATATTCAGATATTGGACAATTTTAACAGTTATTTTCTCTTTCTTGCATCAGATTGAGTCACATTCTTCCTCTTTTTGTCTTAAAATTCCTCATATGCTCATCGCATATCACAGCTCGTGAGTTAAGTTTCTTAACTTGAATACGAGCATGGACCAAAAAAGACTGGATAGTCAGGTTCAAACATGTTGATTCCCCACGAGGATTAGGTTGCTATTATAATTTGCTGATATATCTAGTATTTTTAGACATCCTGTTATCATTAATAAATAATTTCGAGGCTGAGCCTTGACTTCTACCAACAAAAAAAAGATAGATGTAACTCATTATACGAGACTTTATAAGAGATCCAATGAACTAAGCATGTATCGCTAGTTCAGAACATATGATTCGAACGCGCGGCCTGACACACCACGGCAAACAAGTTTACCGCTGAGGCAAGCCGACCCTTCTCTCCACAAAATTATAAAAATTGACAAAAATTGAAAATACAAAGTGACGTTGTCTTAAAACAGCCGCAATGCACATAATTATTATAGGTTTTATTAACCTCCACAAATAACTCATTTTTTTAGTGAAAATATTAAGAACTCGGTGACCTATTAAAAATATTAAGGATTTACTAATTTTAAACCGTGTAGTTTGGTATTTTATAAAGCCAACATTGGAAGGGCAAGGATATGCAGCAAGGCATGGAGCATGGACTCGCTGGTGATTAATACAACGGTGGACTATTAACTCAATTTGCTTTCGAATAAATATTATTTTGAAAAATATATACTGTATTTTTTAATTTTGCTTGTTTTGATATCAATTTTTAATTTTTGATTAAAAACTGGATAAATGATAGTAGACACGAGACACGGACACTCAAATTTGCTTGTGTCGAATAGAATCGATTTTTAAATTTTGATTAAAATTTGGATAAATGATAAGAGACACGAGACACAGACACACAAATTTGCTTGTTTCGAATTGAATCGATTTTTAAATTTTGATTAAATACTGGATAAGTGATAACAGACACGTACGAGACAAAGACAAGTTATTACCTATTAGACAGACACATCAACTTTTTTGTTTGATTACGTACTTTCCTTTGTTGTGAGATTTCGTGTCTCATTATTAAAATTAATTTACATTATTTTATAATAATACATCTTTTAAAAATGCTAAAAAAATTATTATTAACATTTTGTCAATCGATTGGGATGAAAGTGGGTTGGTCCGGTCTGCAGGGACATACGGCCTAGTCTATATCAGATTAGACTTGGCCTATTAGGGTCTGTTTGGTGTATAGGATAGGATGAAGCCTGATAGTATAAAACATGATAGTAGAAGACCTGATTAAATTTTAATATTACCCAGTATTTAACATGACATTGTATAAAATAATATATTGTATAAGATAATACTATCCACTGTTTGGTAATGCATTATATAATACTAGTATAGGAAAAAAAAATATTTTTGACAAAATCATCCATTGATAAAAAATTAAAAGACACAATACATACAAAGAGAAATTGGACGATGAAACAAAAAATCTTGTATGAATCAAACTCAAATTTCAAATTGAAGTCTTACTTCAATTTTGAAGTGCGGTTGTATATTTTTAATATTTAATTAAAATTGTTTTCGTGAAATTAGGTGCAAAAGCTTCAATCATCGCCATCAATGACAGCCACTAAATAATTTTTCGTTTGCATTTTATTCTATATTATATACATAGACAAGAACGAAGCGAAGAAGCGAAGCATGTCAAAAGTCCATATCCATAATTAGGGGTGTGCAAAATAACCATAAAAGTGGGTCGAACCATGAACCGAACCGAACCGAACTGCTCCATAAAATAACCGGTTTTAAAAAACTAATTCATGAACCGAACCGGTTTTTAAAAACCGGTTCATGAACCGAACCGGTTTAAGAACCGAACCAGTTTTTAGAACCGGTTTAAGAACCGAACCGTTTCCGAACCGAACCGAACCATTTTCAAACCAAACCAAATTAATTTTTATAACTTTATTTTTTAAAATTTTTAAATTTTTTTTTTCAAAAGAGGGTCGACCCGAACCGGTTCCGAACCACTTCCGAACCGAACCACTTTCGAACCGAACCGAACCGGTTTTGGACCGAACCGAACCACTTTCGAACCGAACCACTTAAACCAATTCGGTTCGGTTTTTCAAAAAAACCGGTTCGGTTCGACCCATGCACATCCCTATCCATAATCTTCAATCGGAAGCTCTTGTGGAGGCTGCAGCCAGGGTGCGTTAAGGGCGAGCACATGCAGGTTCACTTCTGTTGGTGGCTCTGACGTTTGACCACCTTGCCGGTGCCCGTGCCGGTGCTAGCGATGGAGATGGATCGATTCAAGGAAATGGTGGTGCATTTGTGGTGTGTCCGGTGAAGGTAATGCTTGAACAAAAATTGAAGAAGGAAGGGGATGAAGAAGAAAAAGGGATGAAGGCGAAGTGAATAATTAACCTTATACATCAACTTCTTAACGGGGTTAATCCCACCTAGGATAATTTTGATATATTAAGGGATCATGTTGTACAAATTTATACTATCAGATTTTATACATCACACCAAACCTACCCTTACGTACAGTCAAATAAATCAGGCTCGGGCTTTTAAACAAGCTTATTTAGAAAGCAGGTCATAGGCCTTTTTTACATGTCTGGCCTGTAAGTCTACAGATCGGCCTATATCATATTATTTATTTTAAATAACATAAAATAATATTATTCATAGTAGTACCAAATGGTGATAATTCAATTTGTGCATGTGAGCTGGGTAGGTGGTGGAAGGACCTAGGTTTAATCCTCATCAATACCACCTTTGAGAGAGGCATAAGATCTGTGCCAATCTCCACAATAACTTCAGAATCAACATTTAGTGCTGGATGAAGAGTTATTAATGTTTATCATTTTAGTTTGGCTAAAGATACCATCCAAACTTTAATATGTGGAGGAAATTGACTACGTAATAAGTATGGCTTGAAGAAAAAACAAAAGGCATAAATTTAATAAATTGAAAATATTTCATATTTAATATTTTATTAAATTTTAATAGAAATCTGACTTTATTTCTTATGTAGGAGGAACCAACATCTCAACATGTATATGATGTATTAAAAGGTTTTTTGTTTCTTAATCTTTTTTTTTATTCTTTAATCTTGTTTTTTTTTCTCTACATTTTCAAATTGTTTGTCAACTTATGTAACCGTGGAATTGTATTTGAAGCGGAGAAAATATGATGAGAAGTTTTTTATTACTACAAGCATTATGATGTGTTTGTTAGATTCATATAGTTATTTTGATTTGCACAATATGGATTGGATTGTTGGATCTGATGAAATATATATTATTTAGTTTGAGCATTTTGCTTATAAAAGTGACATAAATACAGATTGTGATTAGTTGTTATTGTGATTTATGGTTCTGTTTGGATGTTGAAATTGTGATTTTTGTTTTAACAATATATTTTAAATATTTTGTAAAGTCGATTCATGCATCTGCTTGGAAGTTAAAAATTAACATGCCAACATCAGGGCAGGCTATTTGTTTTTTTATAAATAGGCAAGCCAGGCTAAACGTTAGACTCGTACTATACTATCGGGCCAGGTCAATTGAAATATTTTAACATACACTTGAGCTTTTCAGGACAAAGCTCGACTCAGCCCAACACACTTTCATCCCGTTCAAGATCCTATCGTCAATGAGATTAGAGTTCAACCCTAACTCATAAGATGAACTAGTATATCAAGATACGAACCAAGGCTATGCTGCAAGGCATGCAACATGAGCTCACCGGTGATTAATACAAGGGTGGAGTTATCCTCAAAAAATATACGAGGGTGGACTATTAACATAAATTTGTTTTTATGCGACCTTTTGTAATATTTTCAATTTTAAATTTTAATTAAATTGATTCGGGTTGAACATCCCTAAATTATATTATTGTTAGTTCAACTTGACAACTTACAACGGGTGATTTGTGCAGTTCGCCATTTTGATTGAAGAATTTATGCAATGTAAGACTAATGTGAATTTTTTTATACAAAAGTTATTACTAATGAAAAAAAAGTTTAAATGTATTATAAATATATAGTTTAAATATGGGTTATGGTCATATTATATTAGTATAAAATATTTTAATCTTACTTACATTTAATTACTCATGCAATTAATAAATTGAAGTGGTGAAATACAAATAAATCAACTATAAAAATTTCATTTAAACTTGTTATTCTTGCATGGAAATGAGTTGATCTTTCTCTCTGAATTTACTTAAAAGAATATTATACGTGAACAATTTTTAAATCTGCACTTACATATAAATGTTGTAGCTTATATAGGGAAATTTTTAAGATATTCCTGGACGGTCTTTCCATTAATGAAATGATACATGAATTTTTTTTTTCTTCCTCTTCTTTCCTCTATCTCTCTTCCGCTCTCTCTCTCTCTCTTCTCCGCTTTACTCAACATTTTTATGCGCAGCGCCAAAATAAATATGACCGGGCTATACATGTAACACAACAGACGTACTATACATGTAGCAAAATTATTTACTTTCACGTGTCTTAATGTGCACGAAATGATGTTCACCGGGCTCCATGCACGAATCACTTTCAATTCCATCGACTAGAATAATTTCAATTTAAAAATTTTAAGTTATCAAAAAAATAATAGATTAGCAATTTTTTATATTACATTATGTAATACATCCCTCTAAAAAGAATTTATTAAATTTAAAGGATTGATAATGGATAAACTCATTTCTTAAGATGAAAATTTTAACATTGTTTAATTAATTACTAATCAAATAGGATAGAGGATCAAATTAATAATCACTGAAGATATAAATCCTATTATTATTATATAAAAAATTATTTCAACTTAAAAATTTAAACTATCAAATGAATAACATATTCATAAATTTGTATCATATTTTTTAAATAATATTTGAAAAATTCAAACCCAAAATTATATAAAAAGATAAATTGCTATGTCAGGAATCGGACACGATTAAGGGCCCGTTCGGATGAGCTTTTTTCTCCGAAAGCTATTTTTTTTTTGAAAAAAAAAACACTTCTCATTTTTAGTTTATTTGGATGTCTGCTTAAAAAAAAAGTCACAAAAAAATCAAAAAACTATTTTTTTCAATAGCTAAAATTTTAACTTCTAAAAAAAAACAGAAATCAAAAACCAAATAATTTTTTCAAAAACTAAGTAATTTTAAAAAAATATAAATAACTTTAACTTTTATAAAAAAATACTTCTAAAATAAAGAGGAAATAAAAATTATTTTCTTGAGAAGCTCTAAAGCCTAAAGATATTATTTATAGAGCTCTACTGCTCCTAACCAAGATATCCAACTCAAATCTTTCCTCCCTCTTCCACTTGCTCTCATGGACATGGACATGCACGTGCACAAGCAAGCACATGTAGTTCTCCTTTCCAGCCCAGGCCTTGGGCATCTAATCCCTACGATCGAGCTTGGTAAGCGATTCGTCCTTCATAATAATTCCAAAGTCACCATCCTTGCCATCACTTCCAATACTTCAGAAGCAGAAACCCATATTCTAAAATCAGCCATGACATCCGACCTCATTGATGTGATTGAAATTCCATCTGCAAACATCTCTGGCCTTATTGACGATGGCTTGCTCACTCTCTTGTCCACGATGATGCGTCAAACATTGCCTGCTATCAGATCTGTGCTTTCTAACATGACCGTTCGTCCTTCAGTGCTCATCGTCGACGTATTCGGTACAGAGGCTTTGTCCATAGCCCAGGAACTCAACTTGCTCAAATACGTATTTTTTCCTTCACACGCTTGGTCTTTATCGTTGACCGTATTTTCTCCCTCGTTGGACCAACAAGTCGAAGGACAATACGTGGACCAAAAAGAACCGCTAAAAATCCCAGGGTGCAACCCGGTTCGTCCTGAAGATGTGATCGATCCCATGCTGGACCGGAATGTCATGGACTATCAAACCTATCTAGGCATGGCGAATGGGATCCTGAGAGGTGACGGAATACTGATAAACACATGGGAGGAGCTTCAGCACAAAGACCTTCAAGCACTGAGAGATGGAGATTTATTGGGTCGGATCCTGAAGGTTCCCGTTTATAGTATCGGACCTATAGTAAGGCAACACGTGTCAGAAACGAACCCAACTAGTGAGTTGCTGTTGCAGTGGCTTCATAAACAACCGAGTGAGTCCGTGATTTACGTGTCGTTTGGAAGTGGAGGAACGCTGTCGTATGAGCAGATGACCGAGTTGGCTTGGGGTTTGGAGTTGAGTCAACAAAGATTTATTTGGGTGGTGTGTCCCCCCTCCGGAGGACCTGCTGGCTCTACCTACCTAACCACCGCGTATAGCGGCGGCGATCAGCTGTCAAATTACTTGCCGGAGGGGTTCGTGTCTAGGACAAACAAAGTGGGCCTGTTGGTCCCACATTGGGCCCCACAAGTGGACATATTGAGGCATCCCTCTGTAGGGGGCTTCTTGTCGCATTGTGGGTGGAATTCCACTTTAGAGAGCATCACCAATGGTGTGCCCATGATCGCTTGGCCGCTCTATGCGGAGCAGAGAATGAATGCCACGTTGTTGGCAGAGGAGTTGGGCGTGGCGGTGAGGCCGAAGGTGTTGCCCTCAAAGAAGGTGGTGGACAGGGAAGAGATAGCCACTATGGTGAGACAGATTATGGTGATTAAGGACAACCCCGTAAGGGAGAGAGTGAAACAGATCCAACACGGTGCAATGAAAGCTTTGTCAGAGGGTGGTTCATCCTACGCTGCACTGTCTCAGTTACCTACTACAATGTGATGACTCAAGTGAGGTAGACGTGATCACTGATCACTGGATGCTTTCATGTCTCTTTTAAATATGATTCTGATGTGGTGTGTTAAATTTTACTCCTTCGTTGACAAATCAACGACCGTCATATCTTCACCCAGTTACCTCTTTCATGGGAGGAAATAAATAAGGCTAAATCACCATTCTAAAAACTTTGTACAAAAGAATTGCCTATCTAAAATTGATTGGATAAATTTTAAGTTTTAACAAAGTAATGCAGTTAAACATGTCACATATGCTAATGAGACTCGTCCTGTCAATAATACTGACGGGACTCGTGCCACATCAGCACCACATAAGCTGTCCAGTTATCGTAAATTTCGGAAAGCCACAACGTGGGACTCGTGCATATTCTAATTTTTTTTTTTTTTTTTTTTTTGAGATCTAAGATACCAAGTTTGTATTACACATTCCATACTGTTTTATAAAATAGGTCCCCCAAGTTGCAATAGTAATTCTCAAGAGCCCAAGAAACGTCTCTTCACGTTTGGGCTTTAAATAGGTTTGTTCTGATATTTTATGGATATACCCTGTCACCGGCCGACATTTTAACCCATTACAAAAAGCGTTAAGTCAATTCGACACTCTGTCTTCCCGGGCAACTCAACCACTGCCGGAAATTCTGCTTCTCCTCGCCACCGCCGCTCGCAGAGACCTAACTTTCGTGCGACCCTTTTACAGAAGCTGTATAAACACGTCAAACAGAAAAAGGACATATATAAAAAAAAAACAAAAGAAAGGAGAATAATGATATACAAATATTTACACTATTGTCACTAATGAGAATAGCTATTCTCCATGTTTTTTCTTGTTTTGAGAATAAAAAACTGAAAAGGAAAATCAAAACAATGTTTAGCTGCTTCCTAATTTTTATTTTGAAAATTGAAATTCAATTGGAAATGGATTCTCTTAGTGGAGAAGTGGTCATTTATTTGATCATAATCACTTATTTTAAAATTATACGATTTTTTCTCTCTCATATTTTCATCAATGAGTGGTTATAATTAAATAACATGATCACAAGATCTATTCTAACTGAGTTAGGGCCTATTTGGTGTGATGTATAAGGCTTGAAAGTATAAACTAATACTATACGTTACGCCAAATTTAGTTATTTGGTGTGACTATCGTATAATATAACAGCCAGATCCCTTTATACATCAAAATGATGTATAACTTAATGAGGCATGATAGGGGATTGATGTATTAAGCAATGCAATTCTCAAGAATTATTATATTATTTTAATATTAGTAAATTAAAATAAAAAAAATTCAATATATAATTTTTTAAAATATGGAGATTTTTATTTTTATAAAAATTAATATATTTTTTGGACACTCTGATCAACATATTTCTATAAAAAACAATATCATCTGATATATTTGGAAGAATTATGTAAATTCATTATTAAAAGGTATTTTTGACAAAAATATTTATTTTTAACCTATATAATATTATACAGTGCATTACCAAGCATTGGATGATATTATCTTATACAACATATTATCTTATACAATATCATGCCAAACGCTAGTTAATATTAAAATTTAATCATGCCTTATACTATCAGGTCTTATACTATCAGGCCTTATCCTATACTATGTACCAAGCATACCCTTAGGGCCTGTTTGGTGTGATGTATAAGGCTTGATAGTATAAGTTTATATTATACGTTATAACATTTTCAGTTGTTTGGTGTGACCATCATATAGTATAAGCTTATATAGCATAACCTCTTAATACATCAAAATGATGTATAACTTAATCAAGTCTAAGAGTGGTGGATTAAGCATGATAAGGGATTGATGTATTAATATTGCTTACAATCAAGAACTAATATATCATTTTAATATTAATATATTAAAATAATATTTTATTTTTAAAATATTGGAGGATATGATTTTATACAAAATCATACCAAATGCAAGATAGTATTAAAATTTAATCAGATTTTATACTATTAAGTCTTATATTATAAGGCCTTATCCTATACTATGCACCATACATGCCATCGTTTTAGATTTTTCCTTTACAAAATAAATTTGCCAAACAGTTTTTCTTTTTAATTAAAAAACTGTTTTATAAAAGGGAAATAATACTCTCATGTCACATAAGGTACTCCCATTTTCCTATACAAATTCTTTTTCCGTGCCAATTAATTTTTCTTTTCTTTTTCAATATAAAATATGGGACCCACATTTAACTTCTGTCTATTTTTTTCTCTCCTAAAGTTAAACCCTTTATAAAATAGATCCCCCAAGTTGTAATAGTAATTCTCAAGAGCCCAAGAAACGTCTCTTTAGGTCTGGGCTTTAAATAGGTTTTGTTCTGATATTTTATGGATATACCCTGTCACCGGCCGACATTTTAACCAATTACAAAAAGCGTTAAGTCCTTGTCCGCTGTTTTAATGTAACCGTCATGAAATTTCTTGTACCTAAATTTTTAATAATCTCCTTTATTTCCGGTCAAATTTTATTTGCGACATATGATGTTGGAAATGGATGTTGTCATGTGTAACTTTATATAATTAAGTCATTTGTGAGGATTTTAGTTATTTATAGGCAGTTATCTTTTTCTCATTTTTTATCTATAAATAATTAAAATTCTCTCACATAATTTCATCATATTGTATACATAAGATGATCTATTTCCATGATTATTATTATTATTATTATTTTTGGTAAACATTTCCACAATTCTTATTAGGAGTAAGTTTCATTGTTTTTTGTGAGATAAAATTAATATATTATAATTAAAATGAATCTTTTAAGGTAATTTATAGTTATGAAATATTTTGTTAGGAAGAATACGGTATGACTTGGGAGTGATATTCTTAATTGTAGCTAATTTTAAATACTCTATTATAAATTTTAGAATTTTTTTGACAATAACTAAAAACGGCAAAAGATAATTAAATAATATCACTCATAAAAAGTGAGAGGGTATTATTATAATAAAAAGAGAGGAAAAATTAATAGAATTTATTTATTTTTATATGAGTATAATAGGAAAAAAAATTCCTGCAATAAAACAAAATAATTTTTTCATAATATAAATTCCAAAAAGCTATAAAATTTTGAATACAGATGTAAAAACATAAATAACTAATATTTTAGAGTCCCCATATATTGATATTAATATATTCAAATAAAATTTAACTTTAATTAAAATAAAGTCTGTTAAGTATAGAGAAATTACAATTATGTTTGTAGTGGGATTTGTATATAAAGGAAGTGTTTTCATTTCCTCCTTTAACATAACATAATAAATTTTCCTAAACACACAACATTTTATGGGACCCACATATTTTAAAACAAAAAAAAAAGAAAAAAATATGGCACACAAAACGAATCTCTATAACATTACAAAATCATTTTTCCTACAACAGAATATACATAAAACCCATAAAGAAATTGTACTTGTCAATAGCGTCACCGCATGTATAGATTACAAAAACGAATAAATATATAACATAATTTGTCATTGAGAAATTATCGTTTGACTTATTTTGTTATTATTATTATTATTTTTTTTGGTGAAAGACTTATTTTGTTATTATATTCTCATTACAAGAAAAAATATAGAAAAGTCTATTAAAAAATCCAAATTCATTAAAAAATTTATGGCACGGGCTGACGGCTGGAACGTTAATATTGAATTCAGGGCCGTTTGGTACGCGGTATTCTTCGGGATTCTCGGAAAACTGAATTTTTCAAAATTTTAAATTTCTGGATATTATCATAAATTGAAAGTAAAAATCATATTTTTGAAAATCGAGATTTTCGGATAAATAAAAATTTCTCCTGTACCAAACACTCCCTGTGTGTCCAGGCGCAATTTATTTTTTCTGAAGGATAGACTTGCTTAGTTGGTGGTTAAAGTAGGTCGATAATTCAATTTCTCTAAGAAAAAAAAAATGTTTGGATGATTTTTTTTTTTTGCAGAAGTTATTTTTAAAAAAAATATTTTTAAAAAAAGTCTATTTAAATGTCTGTTTTTTCTAAAAAAAATATAATTTATAAGAAAAATCAAAAATTTAATTTTTTTTAAGCTAAAAATTTTAACTTTTAAAAAAATAGAAGTTAAAAGTCAATTTTTTTTGAAAAATTTAAATAGGCTTAACTTTTATAAAAAATATTTTTTAAATAAACAAGACATAAAAAATACTTTTTTGATAAGGTAAGCTAAACGGGCTGAAAAACAATTCGAGTATTCAAGTATATCTATGGGGTATAGTTTTTCTTTTATGGATTCACTTCTTGTAAGTAAAAAATCTATAATCGATATTTTCAACAACAATAAATAATCGATATGCTTAAATACATTTCTAATGATGTAAATAAGTTGAGCTTTTTGACCCTTATGACCCTTATTTAATAATTAATTACTAATTTGACCCTCATTTGAAACTAATATGAAAATTTCACCCCTCCCAAAAATATAACACCAATCTACCCTTGTTTGACCGTTGATCACGAAGCCTACCCGGGTACACAACTACGTACCCGGATATTTTTTGAATTTTCTAACCTATCCGGATAGATAGATGTGTACCTGAGTATATTTCTACGTTTCTGGAAATCCTTTGTATTACTTACCCGGGTACATAGGTGTGCACCCAGGTAAGTGTCATTATCATAATGAGCATGTTATGTTGGTGTACATAGGGGTTAAAAATGGGATCAGTGCATCAAAACATAGGGGTTAAAAATGGTATCAGTGCATCAAAAATGGTGTTTGATACAGATTAATTTGAGAAAGTTTTGGGTTGTAACATGACTCTGTGGGTTGTTCTGAGAAACAGATTAGAAGGTTGAGGAGTCTATCCTCAGACAATATTGACTATTGAGTGGAGCCCAACATCTGAATATGACCAAACGGTTTCTCAAGATCATGTGAAGTATGATTGCAAAGAGAATGAAAGCTTATTTGCTGATGGGAAGTTCCAAGGTTGCTCAGAGTTAGTATCATCTATAGATGACTTTTCTTGAGATGCTGATATTCAGATACCTACCAAGGTGGTTCCTGAAAATAGAAATGTTAAAGAAACTGATCGCAGGGAAAAAGCACTTAAAAAAACTAAATTTAAATTGATTTGTGGTCTTTCATTCGATCTTCCTGCAATGGCCATTCATTTTCTCTGGATCAATAATCAGGATGAGGGCTACTTTTTCACTCCCAACATAACATGCTCATTCTGATAATGTACATCCATTAATCATAATACGAAAATTTAACCACTATGTACACTAACATAACATGCTCATTCTGATAATGAGAGTTACCCGGTATACACCTATGTACCCGGGTAAGTAATTCAAAGGATTTCCAGAAATGTAGAAATTTACCCGGGTATACACTACCTACCCGGGTAGGCCAGAAAATTCAAAAAATATCCGGTACGTAGTTGTGTATCCGGGTAGGCTTTGTGGTCAACGGTCAAATAGGGGCAGATTGGTGTTATGTTTTTGGGAGGGGTTAAATTTTCATATTAATTTCAAATGATGGTCAAATTAGTAATTAATTATTAAATAAGGGCCATAAGGGTAAAAAAAAACCTTAAGTTGGGTTGCTCATGTTTTGGTCTTGTACAGTGGGTCCACATGCTCGAGAAAATTAGGATACAAGGTTAACCTGATTCAAAATATGAATCAATAGATAATGGGTCATATTCATCGCAGAGGTTGTGTCTTGTTCTTGTACAATTATTTCGGGTTAAACCTATGTATATATAGACGGTTATATATGTACACACTTTTAGAATTTTAGTCTCTTATTTTTATTTGTTATTGCGCAAACACCCTACTTCTTAGGCTTCAAATCTCTTCCATAGTGTATATGTGATTTGCCACTCTCGTGTGGTCATCTCTCTCGTAATGATTGTTTGTCATTGGTAGATCCCACATTGAATATGATTTCTCTTGGATCAAATAATTTATATATAATATATATATATATATATATATATATATATATATATATATATATATTAGTAAATAGGAAGGGCAAAACACCCAACAAAAAAACAAAACAAAAACTACTACAAATAAATCGGATTAGTGCTGCTCTTGACCAAAGCAGAATGCATCAAAAGCTATAACTTGAAGAGGATTGGTTGAAAATCAAGATATCCTCTTCTTGACCTCCGGGGAATTTTTACAATATTATTGTCTTACCCATTTTTTCATACATCCCTCCAATACAAATTAAACACATATGCTAATTGATGATATGAAAAAGAAAAAATATATATTAAAAAAAAAGTGTTTAATTTTTAGTGATAATAGTACATACTACTGTTATATCAAAGATGAGCTCATTGACCTGGACCCTGTTTCGCAAACCATTGGCCAATTTCTAAATATGGTTCTTATACCGTAAATGTACGTGTCAAACAAGTAATATAGGATCGAGTGAAATACAATGTCTATCCCTCGAGAATTGTTACCTTGCTGGTTTATTTTTTTCTTGAACTCGGAGCTTATTGTTATGAATATATTTATTCAAATTAAAGGAATGACAAATGAAAGGGAAAATGCGACTAAATAAAGATAATCGTGATTAGAGTTACTACCAGAAATTTAAGCCTATGATTTCAATTTCACCTAGCACACTCCCCTTAAATTATTATATTTCCCCTATTAAGATTAATATAGGAACTATAAATCACTCTTATAGTTTATAAAATTATAATTATTGATCTGATCATAAACCTAGACTTTAAATTATTTAAAGTATAAACTTCTACGATTCAATTTCACCTAGCACGCTCTCCTTAGATTATTATATTCCCCCTATTAAGATTAATTTTGGAACTATGAATTATTCAACTAGTGTATAAAATTTTAATTCCGTTGATGAGATCATTAACTTAAAGTTTAAAGTATTTAAAATCATATGTCCATGTCAATCAAGACCATTTTTTTAATGTGTAAAAAAAAATTCTATTTGTTTAAGTATCATATTATATCTCTAACGAAAGCTCACACTAAATAAATGGAAGAAACGCAAGTCTATAGATGGTTACATAGTGTGTGGATACATCTCTTATCCACCGCACTATGTTATTTCAAGTTATAACTAACTTATTATCTCTTTCAAATTCACAAGTATCTCATATTCAACTCCTTGTGAGAATTATGTGATTTACCCCCTCTAGTGTATAATAAATCTGTAGTAACAATCAATCAAGCATAAAAATTAAGAGCAAAATTAAAATTAATGATCAAATCCATAAATTAAAAGGGAATATTGTAGATTCTCGTATAAAACATCACAAATAATACAATAAATCGACGCCATCATACTCTATCAATTTATATGAAAGATACGTCATGTATTGTTCCAAAATAATTACTTAAACAAACAATATATGTTTATAAATTCGTAAGTCAGTCTGCACACATGTTGGTATCCATTTGAGCATGCCGAAGACTAATAGTATCCTCTCTTTTGCCATCCACAAAATATGATACTAAGTATCCTTAACAGCTGTCGTAAGAATGGAGATGACATTAAAATATCCCGTTCAAAGATAACAGTTATAAAATCCATATTCCATGCCAGTTCCAAAACAACAGGTTTGCTGGCACCTAGATTTCGAGAGTACCCTTTAATTCGCTGGTCTTGATCATTACGGATTATACCCTCATAACCCGGCTTTCTAGTTCATAAATTTTTTAAAATTTAACTACAAATGCATACAAAATAATATATAGTTGAGATAATGTCAAGTGAATAAAGTTTCAATTATTTACCTTAATAAATTTTTATGGATGCATCAAATCAGGTTAACACGCATGATGGACTTAATTCCTAACTGCTCTTTCTACCCATACATTTTGTTACACTTATCCTTTTCAACCGAAATTTTTGGTTTTTTGACCAAGATGTCCCTAATTAAATTAAAAAAAAAAAACCACTTTGCCCTTGGTCCGAAACATTTTATCTATCTATCCTTTTTTGACCGTTGACCGAGCTATGTACTTGAATACAAGATCCTTATACTCGAGTATATTGTGTGGAACAACAGATACTCAAGTACATGCCCGGGTGCCCGAATATTGTTCGTAATCTGGATTTTTATGAACATTTACTCGAGTACGAAACCCTCATACTCGAGTATAGCCCATATACTAATTGCATGGGTCCTGTACTCAAGTAAATAGTGACCAAATCCCCTGCAGGAATTCATCAACGCATAGCTCTCGAAAAGTTGTGGAATAAAAAAAAAGTACATGATTCAGGCACCCGAGTTAAAAGTTATGGTCTTTCGAAGTTTTACGATTGAATTTTTTTCCATGAGATTTTTTGGATTAAACAAGTTTCTATAGTCATATACTCATAATATTGGATTTGACTCGGGTGACATGAGGAGGAGCTTTGTGTGAATCACAGAACCTATTTGCATTACAAAATTTTGAAAATTTCACTGTAAAACTTCGTAGGGGATTTGGTCCAAAAAATGCTTCTTTGTGCCCCGGTTGACATATTTTATCTTTGCGAATGATATTATTTAAATTTTTATTTTATAACACTAAAAATAATCTTTCTGAAATTTGCAACACGTAGCTCAAAAAAAGTTATGTTGAATAAAAAAAGAACAACTGATTCGGATACACGAATCAAAAGTTATGATCTTCTGAAGTTTTACGATTAAATCTTTTTCCACATAATTTTTTGGATATCAAACAAGTTTCTATAGTCATATACTCATAATATTTGACTTGGCTTGGGTGATTTGAGAGGAGCTTTGTGGGTGTCACAAAACTTATTTGCATTATAAAATTTTGGAAATTTTAAAATAAAACTTGTCATATATAATTTTTTACTCAGGTATTCAAATCAAATATTTTTTATTTTTATTCCACATAATTTTTCGAGAATTACGTGTTAAATTTTTTTATAAGAGATTAAGTCACCATATACTCGAGTATTAGGGTCTATACTCGAGTATAATCCCATAACACTTGATTTACCCGAATATATTTATTACGTACTCGAATATAAAGCTCACTCAACGATCGAACATGACAAATTTGTATTATGTTTCGGGAAAAAAGTCTTATTAGCGGCACAATAGTTAAAAAGCAATAACTTTTTCATTCCTCGCCTTTAACAACTCTCGTGTGCGGCAATCTACAATATCTTAAGCAACGTTTGTTGGAGGATAATTTTTTTTATTCGGGAATCTCAATTTTAAAAAATATGATGAAAATATTCCGTTTACGATAATATATGAAAATTAAAAATTTAAAAAAATTCAATTTGCTAAAAATTCTGTACAATACCTCCAACCAAACGGCCCGCTAGCGGTCTTTTTTTGTTGTCTTTTCCTTTCCTTTTCATTATTAATGACCGTAATTTGGAACAAAAATGAGACAATAAAAACTAATAGATGGTGGAGAACTCTATTCTTTTGCACGTGTGAATTTTTGAACTCTATAGTTATAGTTTCTTAATATTTTTTTTGTTTGTTTATTAATATTGCATGCAAAATCTTCCTCGGAAACAAATAATCTCTTGGTAACGTTCTCGGTATTTTAAAAGGAAAGAAGACGAGAAATAACATAAATAGAACTGATTTTGTGGATTTCAACTCGATGTAATCATTTCAAGGAAAATTATAGAGTAGAAAACTTAAAATTATATATATTATTATGATATTAAAAAAAAGAAATTTATATATATTATTTGTTGTAGAAACTTATACATACTAAAAAATTATTTTAACAAATTATGAAAAATACATTAATTTATAAAAGTTAAAAAAATTTACTGTATGAAAAAGGATTTGGATAAATCAAGTGTAACTCAAACTTAGCGTAAAATTACACCAAATTAGGGTGTAGAGTCATAAACTCAAAGTCTAATTACTTCAATCCATTAAAACTTTGGAAACCGACTAATATCTATTTAAAAAAATTAATCTATGTAAAAAAAACTATTCATTAAAACCAAACCAGTCACGATTAGGGTACAGTGACCAATCTGTCACCCTTTGACAAAAAAATTCTCAAATATCACGTGAACAGTAAATTTTTTCAATGTGTCACGCCTACAAATTCGCTACGATAGTGCAAAAAAATTAAAATAATGTAATTTAATTAAAAAATTACGCATTTAATGCAGTTTGAAGGGTATTTACAGATGTAATGCACAATGTAACGCCCCTTTTGGGCGTCACATGTGACGCCCCAATGGGGCGTCTCTCATGAAGGAGAAGATGCCCCACTGGGGCATCACATGTGACGCCCAAAAGGGACGTTACATGTGCAATTCTATAAATACCCCATGTCCCTTTCACACTCCTCACTCATTCACATATCTCTAACCTTTCTCTAACGACGATTCGTAGCGAAGCTCTGCCGACTTAGGTAAGGTCGTAATACCTCCTATGTATACGTTTAAATTACTCTGGTAGTTAGTAATGCATGTTAGGATTGATCGTATATTAGAGACTCAGAACATTAGGATAGTCAATTAGAAACTTTGTGCAATGCCATGAATGTTGTAATTTTACTTCCCTTTTTTTGTTACGTAGTTATTATTATTAATATTTAATTATGCATTAGGATTTAGCGTAATAATTAGTGATTTAGAAAATAGTAGTAAGTATTCTGTAAGAATTATATTACTTTTGTCCAATGTTTTTTTATTATTTAATTACAAATAAATGATTGTACCACGTATTAACATTATTTCATAAATTTCGATAACAGTAATAAAAATGACGCATATGCTTAAAATATCTGATAACAAATCATTTCATTGCTTAAATAAATTGTAAATAAAATGGGCCATTACATGTGATTAATTTAAATGTTGTTTTATATTATATAGTTGAGGGTAATGGCTGAGTCATCATCTTCATTCGGTTCTGCTTCGGATGTAGAGCCCACCGATCGCAGTATGTACATCATACATAGGCCGTACAGATGGGAGGTCCTCCGTAAGAGGATGCAAAAAGCTCGTATTTCACAGCGTGTGTGAAATACGGAGCATGTACGAAAAATAAAGACGAGGCATGGGAAGCCGTCTGGGGGGCACCTATAGGCGCTATCCCAGAGGTTGTCGCAGACTACTTGACGCAGGCCGGATTCATACATGTCGCCCGGATGCGCCATATTCAGGTATGCAATTTACATTGATTTGTATTTATGTTATTATTCAATACCATTCGTTAACACGCTCTAATTGCATAATTTATCACAGATTGATGCCCCTTTGATTAGTGCTTTGGTCGAGAGGTGGAGACCAGAGACACATACTTTCCACATGACCCAAGGTGAGATGAATATCACCTTGCAAAATGTGGCAGGCATCTTGGGGTTGGCTACTAACAGGGATGTCGACATCGGATCCACTTCTGAGGATTGGCTCGTTGTTTGTGGGGTTGTATTTGGCGTTGTTCCATAGCAAAATGAGTTCCATAATTCTGGCGACTTGCGTATCTCATACTTAGATCGGTTATATACCCGGTGGACTGATCATGAAGGGAATCATGCTGCCGAGATATACTTCACAAAGGCACATATCGCCAGGATGCTGGGTTCTTGGTTGTTGGCGGACAGGTCTGGAGGCAGCAATTTCGGTTGTCGGCTAGTCCCGCTGCTTGGGGGAGGATTTGATGATATTGACCGATATAGCTGGGGATCTGCGGTTCTGTCACACATTTTCAGGAATTTGTGTGAATTGACAGATCCCGATCATACTGACATGGGTGGTTGCCATATTCTCCTTCAAATCTGGGCATGGATACGATTCCCACCCATTGCTCTGCCGCTTCCTCCTTATCCAGAGCCGGGCACGCATTATGGTTTCCGGTATGCTTAGTTAAACATATATAATTTCGATAATGATTTATCAAATATACTATCTGTATACTTCTTCATTATGATTGCTGATGTATGTTTCCGATGAGATGTTTAATACAATAGCAAGATTTAAACCTCATGAGGTGACTCATTATCGGGCTACCTTGGATTCGCTATGTAGAGATGAGGTAAGGTGGTCCATACTTAGTGTGTTGTAATTTTATCATGCATGTATATTAATTTCAAACTCCTTATATTCAAATTTCATTTTGTGTGTAGGTGGTTTAGCTACCATATATCGACTATGAGTGGCTGGACGTGACGGAACACCAGAAGTATCTCTGGCTTGCCATTACTCCCCTTATTTACTTCCACACTGTTGAGGCATGTCAGCCGGATAGATGCTTGCGACAGTTTGGACTGGATCAACCCATCCCCGATGTTAGTAGAAAGTTGAGAGGGATACACGATCATACTCCACGGGGAAAGGTTGAAGAGAATTGGAGGCAAAAGCTTAGTGGACATATAGCGAGATGGCAGGCTAGGATGAATCATATTGTTGTGCCTCCTCCATTATTAGGGTTGATGTCACCTAATCATGCATACATGGAGAGGTACCGAGGGAGGGGAAAGAGATACATCTCACGGATGGCACCAAAGTTGGGACGAATGATGAGATTCTAAAATTTATGCACACATTTATATTTAAACACCAATTATGACATTGCTAACACATTTTGTAATACAGATTGACGGGCTAGAGATGTTGTATCATGCATCATCTGCGGAGGGATTTTCTCGAGTCGGGTACTTGATAGCAGCAACAGCGTGACTACACGGGTACTTGAAGGCCTTAAACTTTCCACACTGACAGAATCTCTGTGGGAGATTGACAGAATATGAACACTCCCAACCTGCGTCAACCTCAAAGACAATATGTTCGACATTATATTCACGAACATAGAGGTCGGTTGCATCTACCTGGTTCTTCTTGACCAATTCAACAACATTTTTGCAGTGATGATGAGCTGATTCAAGTTGTTCAACGACTTTTGTATCTCTCTCAACAAAATAATGGACCAGTCTGCTATATGTCTGCTTAACCAATGCGGTTATGGGCATATTTCTGGCCTCCTTCAAAATCCTGTTGACAGATTCAACCAAATTTTTTGTCATATGACCGTACCTCCGTCCTTCAATATCGTAGGCACGCGACCACTTTTCCTTAGGGATGGCGTCAATCCACTCAGCAATTTGAGGACTACTTTCACGGAAAATGGCAAGATTCCTCTCAAAATCAACCATGGCGGGAGTATAACCTGCACATATTGGACATGATCGAATTAAACATAAATTGTCAACCATAATGGAAAGAAATAATTACGCATCGTGTCAATGAGTATACCTAAATTCTTTAACATCCGTTTCAAACCTTCATTCCGAAGCTTTTGATTGAAGTTGCTTGCAATATGACGAATACAGAAGACGTGATATGCATTTGGCGGCTACCAATTAGGGTTATTTTCCACAGCATATATTATGCTTCGATGCCGATCGGATATCAAACATATATTTGACATGGTAGTAACATGAGCACGAATATTAACAAGAAAATAATTTCATGCTTCCAAGGTTTCACCTTCAACAATGGCAAGAGCGATCGGTAAACATTCATCATTGCCATCTTGGGCTGTGGCCACCAACAATTTTCCTTTGTACTTTCCATATAAATGTGTTCCATCAATTTGAATGACGGGTTTGGCAAATTTGAACGCCTCACAGCACTATCTAAACGTCCAAAATATGCGATGGAAAACTTTTTTTCCAGTAACTAAGCTCTGCTCGGCATAAAGATCATTTGTTTATATATGATAAAATGAACCTGGAGAGAAGCGAAGCATGTATTCGCACTACCTTGGCAGAAAAGCATACGATTCCTCCCAATCACCGTACAAAATTACCATCGCTTTCTGCTTCGCATACCACGTCTTCTGTAGGAAACTTTAAAGTCATATCTAGCAGATATCCTTTCTTGCACCAAAGAGATTGACACAGATGGTTCTTCCTTAATCATCCCTGCATTGAAGATGACGTAGACTCGATTTCATCGAACGAATTTAATTACACATCAGTACATAAACGTTGACATGTCAGTGAAATAAATAATAACATACCTATGATGAGATCTGCAATTACGTCTGCATCTAGCTGTCTATGTCCCTGAGAAATGTGCTCATTCAAACAATTGTGTTTTCCACCCCATCTCGTAAACTTTCAATTTTTACCAAACACCGGTTTGATCGCCCTGACGCGCCACGGGAAACCTTGATCATACGCACAACATTTCATGGTCAACTTTGTAGGCGTACTCTCAATTACAATTGCTTCTTGATGCTCCCTAATGAGCCGGTGCTTAAGTGCCATTTGGACATCCTTTTTTGTTGCAAATTCTTGATTGACAAATAACGCATCACCCAATTGCCACGGACCTTGAATTGAACCCAATCCTGAAATCGTACCATCAGTGCATGATTCTTGTTCGCTCCGATAACTCCAATCAATGTAGGAATAATGCGGAATTCCTTCCCAAAAAGGAGTAACAGCTTCGTCACCTGCAACTGCGGATTATAACTTTTTAATGCAAACTTCCTAATTCAGGTATTAAAGCAATATTCTATTCAGCTATATACAATTTATTTCAATTACCTTCATGGTGAATACCTAACGGGGCAGACGCAACGTCATTCAACTGCAGCATTTGCGTGATGACTGGTTGATGGAATATTGGGATTTGAGACGCAGCCATTTCACGAGGTTCATCTCCTTCTAAAGCACTAGCATCATCCGCCAGAAAACGTTCTTCCATTACCATATTTTCATCGTCGTCGTCGTCTTCGTCATGCATTTCCCAAGTCAGATCATTTTCATCTCCCTTGGAAAAGTTACCAACTGAAGACTCATGAGCGGCAGACGAAGCTGGAAGACGGGGAGAATTTAAATCAACTGACCTCACCGGTAAGGGAACATTCTCGGTTGCGGCGATGTCGATATACAACTCCAGAAAATCTATCATTGACTGCTTGAAAAATTCTTCCATTGTCATCTCCACGTCTTCATCGTCAACCACTTTCAAACTAATGTATTTATCACCTTGCCATACCCTTGTCATGATATGAGTGATACATTGGTTGTCTTGAAGACTTAACTTCTGCCGAATTCTCTCATGCAGTTCGCCAATGCTTGCGTTGCGTTGGATACGTGTCAGCCTTTTTTCACCTTCAAATATGACACCTCGTCGACCTTCAACCTTTCTACCATTGTAATATAACACGACACGAACAGAATCAGGATCTGAGCTCATATTTAAATAGAATAACAAATAAAATTCAAATACTAAATTAAAGATAAAGGAATTTTGGTGAAGAAGAGTGAGAGAAGAGGTGTAAATTGAATGGAGGGGGTGGGGGAATATATAGAGCACACATGTGACACCATTTTTGGGCGTCACATGTGACGCCCCAATGGGGCGTCTCATGTGTAGGGGAAGACGCCACATTGGGGCGTCACATGTGGCGCCAAAAAATGGCGTCACATTGTGCATTACAACCGTAATTTTTCGTAAAACAGCATTAAATGCATAATTTTTTAATTAAATTGCATTATTTTAATTTTTTTGCCGCTACGATAGTGAGCGAACTATGTTTGCAGACGTGGCACGTTTCTGGTGGCCACCTAATTCACTACTGATACTAGTGAAATATGTTGTCAAAATATCAGTCTGTTCTGAGTAAAAGCAGGACACGTGAAAATCACTGACAAATTCGCTACCTTGCATAGCAAATCAGGAAATAAACAGTGTTGAGATAACAATTGACTTTAAGATCAACAGTGGTCATGTGAAGCGGAATAAAGCAAGGCGGTCGCACCTGCCATGCACGTGAGGCTGATATCTAGGGACATCAGGGTTGTCAACAATGGTAGAGTCATGGATGATAACATAGAGCATTGGTGCTGTTGGAAGATATACAGTGTTGGACTTGCTCATTGTCATTGTGGCTTTGGTGGTGACAGTCATTTCCCAAATATATTCGCTTCGATAACATCAGCCCCTCCTCCACCGCTTTTGAAAATTCCTCAGCCATTAATGTGTAATATTGAGAGAGAAAATAAATAGTGTTTCTCGAATAGTGACCATTCCGATGGCTTTCATTTTCTTTCTTTTTTCTGGCAACTTATTTTGCTATGCAAGGTAGCAAATTTGTCTTTAATTGCCACGTATCCTGCTTTTGCTCAGATCGACAAATATTTTGACCACCAAATTCGCTAATACCAATAGTGAATTAGGTGGCCATAAAAAATGTGTCACGTCTGCATACGTAGTTTGCTCCGTGTAGTAGTGAATTTGCACGCATGTCATTTTGAGAAATGTTACTGTTCGTGTAGCATTTGAAAAAAGAAATTCAAAGAGTGGTGGATTGGTTATTGTTCCCACGATCAGCTTAGTGTGTTTATTAAATAAGAAATTAAAGATATATTAAATAACAAAAAATTAACGTGGTAATTATTTAAAAAATTCTGAATTTTTAATATAAAATAACACTTATTTTTTTTTATTTTGATAGCCTAAGATAACACTTATTTTATTTTATTTTGATAGCCTAAAATAACACTTATTAAATATTAATATTAACGATGATATTGACTATTAAACTGTTAATAATTTCAACAAATGCCTTATTCAATTTCATTTGTCAGCTTGCAATTAATTACTCATTCCACTTTTTGAAATCTCTAGGGAGACATGCAAGGAGTGATATAAATTGGTTGAGAATCTTATGACCTATAATTTTATGAAGGGACACGAATCACACAATTATTATATGACTTATAATTTTATAAAGTGACACTATTATTATACTTTTAATCCCAACACCATTATTATATTTTTAATCACAACTATCGATAGAGATTTGGATATTTTCATGTGAAAAAATGGTCATATAATCATATTATTTGATCATAATCGTTCATTTAAAAATCATATATTTTTTTCTCTCTTATCTAATCATCAATAAATGAAAATAAGGATTGTGATCAAATAACATGACAACGAGATTATTTTTTCACATAAAAAGATCCAAATCCATCGATTGGTGTATAAAAAATCTTAATTCGTATTTAATGATTTTAATTTATTAAATATGTGAAAAATTAAATGTAAGTAATTAAAATTAAATGAAGACCATTTTTTATCAGTATAAATTATACTTCTCGTATTAATGATTTTAATTTATTAAATATGTGAAAAATTAAATGTAAGTAATTAAAATTAAATGTAGACCATTTTTTATCAGTATAAATTATACTTCTCGAATTAGTTAAAAAATTAATATTTAAAAAAAAGTTGACTTCCCATTTTTTTTCAATTCTTATGTTTTTTATACATACTTTATATTTTAAATAATTAAAAGAATGTCAGCAAAATTTATTAGAAGGATATAATATTAATTAAATTTGTGAAAAACATTTAATGCAAATTGTTTTCTTATTTTTCCCTTTTCCTTTTCATTTAATTTTTTTTTGTTTTCCAAATAGATATAAATAATAAAGTAGATACATTTATGACATTAAATGTTCTTAAAAATAACATTCAATGCAGTAAATGAATTCTTTATATGCCTATAAAATATTATTACATACTACGGATATAAGAATGAAGAGAGTATGTGTTTTATTCTTTTCAAAATTATTTTTTGAGAGAGGTTTAAAGCTCACACCCAAACGGGATTGTAAGATTGTCTCCCTAAAGGATACTTGTTGTCAAGAATGCACCGATACTTTCTATTTTACAAAAAAAAATGCATGCCAGACACTGATACGTTTCGACACGTGGTTAACAATTTTTGATATCCAAATTTTATTTTGTTTTACCTTGAACTAAATATGAAAAATTAATTCATAACTCAAACATTTTCTATTATGGAATTTGACATGGAAAATTAACAAGGCATGAAAAATTAATAGGGCATGATTTTTATTTTTTTTTATGTTATGAAATTTGAATATTTAATTAGTTATATGACTTATTATAAACTGTTATGTTGACAAAAAATTTAACTATTATTTTTTTAATAAATATTTATGAAAGCATAGTCATTTTAAGTGATATACAAATCTGTAACACTCAAGCAGGTCCCACAGACATCGTGACTGGTTGGTGAGAGACATTTTCCACAGAGGGCGGGTTTTTACGAGAGAGACACTTCTCACAAGGGGTGTCACTCGCTAGACGGTGAGATGTGGCACAACAAGTAAATAGTTTGACAGTAAAACTTTGGAAGTCCATACCTTTTGACTTAGGTGTCCGAATTAGGTAATTCTTTTTTATTCAACACAACTTTTTGAGATCTACGCAATAACGCCTTATTTGACATATCTTGTCTCTCACAAAAAAGTTTGAATTTACAACAATAGTTCTATAAGAACGTTTACACCCAAATTAATAATGGGAAAATCACTCTCATGATTAGAATCATTCATAGTAAAAATGGTTATGATTAGTTTATATTAAAAAAATGCTTATGATTATTGTACCATTGTTGCAAATTGAAATTATATTTATGAGAGATGAAACTTCAACTTAAATAACATCATTCACACGCACAATATAAAATATGCAAAACGGAGCACAATAAAGCATTTTTTGAAAAAAGTTTTTGTCCAAGTCCCCTTTGGGAAGGATTTGCCAACACGTTTGTCTCAAAAAGATATACGAAATAAACAAAAAAATCTGATTAAGACGCCCGAAGCCGAAATTATGGCCTTCCGAAGTTTTACGATAAAATATACAAAATATTGAAAATTTTCACCAAATGGCCTTCAATGAGACATCTCAAAAAGTTGTGCGAAATAATTTTTTTTTACTTAATTCAGATATCTATGTCAAAAAATATGAACTTTCAAAGTTTTAGGAGAGAGACACACCCCATATGAGATGTAACTCTCTAGATGCTGACACATGACACAAAAAACATGTATCATAACTTTTAATTTTTTGTGCCACATGTCAGCACGCATAGTTACACATGAGTGTCTATCTCCAATCGATCACACCCTGGGGTGTTTTTGAATGATTTAGTTTTTTATATATATTTAGAATGACTATCTTTTCATAAATATATATTAAAAATAATATTTAATTTTCTTATTTTATTATCATGTGTATTAAATGTAAATTATATTATATATTAAAAGTATTATTTGATATGAAAATGTATCATTATTAAAATTTCAAAATTAATGTGTTGTTGTCGTGACTCTTGACTCGTGAATATCGTGCATGTCGAGACAACGTCGGTTTTAAAAAAAAAGGGTTTACTGGCACACAGTTTTTTCAGCCAATAAGTATCCGTTTGTAGAGAGCAAGAAGAACCCAAGTCAATGTAAAAAAGAAAGAGAAAGAGAAACATTTTCCGTAGTGGGTTGTTTAAGCTGGTGCAGCTATGGTAACAGCAAAGCCTCATGCAGCCCTTGTGGCTAGCCCTGGCATGGGCCATCTCATTCCTATGGTGGAGTTGGGGAAGCGCCTTCTCACTCATCATGGCTTTCACGTCACCATCTTCGTCGTCACCACCGATACCTCAAACACAACCTCACAGATACTCCAACAAACATCCAACCTCAGTGCCCTTAACATCGTTGTAATACCTCCGGTCGATGTCACCACCAAACTTGGACCAAAGCCTTCGTTAGGAGCACGGGTTGGGTTAACCATGATCGAGTCCCTACCCCTTCTACGCTCTTCAATTCTATCCATGAAGCTTCCTCCATCAACTCTTATCGTGGACATCTTCGGTACTGTAGCTTTTCCCATGGCACGTGAGTTCCGCATGTCTACCTACGTCTTCTTTGCCACCAGCGCTTGGTTCTCTGCGGTTACCATATACCTCCCTGTTATCGACAAGCAAATGGAAGAAAGGCACGTTAATAACCACGAACCGCTTTATATTCCGGGTTGTGAGTCGGTTCGGTTTGAGGACACCCTCGAACCGTTCTTATCACCGGGCGGACCTGCGTACGAGGGTTATTTGAGAGCAGCGAAGGACGTGGTATCTGCGGATGGAATTCTGATGAACACGTGGCAAGATCTGGAGCCCGCAGCAACGAAGGCGGTGAGAGAACATGGGATTTTAGGACGGTTTACCAAGGGACCGGTGTATCCGGTTGGTCCGCTAGTGAGAACCATCGAGCCAAGACCGGACCTTGCGCAGCGAAGCGTTGTTTTGGGTTGGCTTGACGGTCAACCGGCTGAGTCGGTGATGTTTGTGTCGTTTGGGAGCGGCGGAACCATGTCAGAGGCCCAGATGACTGAGCTGGCTTGGGGGTTAGAGCTGAGTCAGCAAAGGTTTGTTTGGGTGGTGAGGCCGCCCATGGAAGGCGATACTAGCGGCTCGTTTTTCAACGTCGCCGCCGACCGCCGCGATGGTACGCCGGATTATTTGCCTGAGGGGTTCGTGAAGAGGACTAAGGAGGTGGGGCTGGTGGTCCCCATGTGGGCCCCACAGGCTGAAATCCTGGGACATCCTGCGACGGGTGGTTTCGTGACACACTGTGGTTGGAATTCTGTGCTGGAGAGCATCCTCTACGGAGTGCCGATGGTGGCGTGGCCGCTTTATGCGGAGCAGAAAATGAATGCTTTCATGTTAACGGAGGAGCTGGGTTTGGCGGTGAGAGCGACGGCCGGTGAAGAGGATGAAGGAATTGTGCGCCGGGAAAAGATATCAGAGCTGGTAAGAAGAGTAATGGTGGATAAAGAAGGCATAGCCATGAGGACTAAAGTGAAGGAGCTGAAATTTCTCGGAGACAAAGCTTTGTCCAAGTTTGGCTCCTCTCACGAGGCACTGTGTCAGATGACAAAGGACTGTGAATTTCATTTGCAGGGTTCAGAGGTAACAGCTAGGGGTGCTTAGGTGTTATGATATGACCCATGCATTCAGCGAATTTGAACCATCCTTTCTTGGGGATCTTGCTTAATAAAATGTTAATCTCTTTGCATGTAAGTTGGGTAGAGGATCTTAGATTTTAAATGATGTAAATTTATGTCATTTTAACAGAGAGAAAAAGATAAATAAAGGAGGAGAAATAGTTAACAAAAAAAATAAAAGTATGAGTCTTATTTTTTTGTGAGAGTGAAAAGATATAAATTGTGTCATTTAAAAGGATAAACACTTATACCAGAATATAATTTGGGAAAATGTATGTTGAACGTCTTTCAATCATATTTTTTCATCACATTTAAAGTTAGTGATAGGATTAAAGCGACTTTTATAAAGATTATAATGAAATTAATTGTACTTAATTATACAATAAAAATTATTTTAATTATTTAGTTATTAATAGAGGGAAATCGCTGAAGCAACCGATGCACTATTGTTGGCTATTAACTGGGGCAAATTTCTACTGCCTGATTAGGTAACAGTTGTACATTTGATATGAAGATGACCTGGTCGTTCATTCTTGTGTAATTAAATGGTGAATAACATAGTATGAAGATTAAACTATATATTATTTTTGAGTCGATTCTCAACGTTGACAAAATTTTGATCGTTAGGATAGACTTTTAATTTAATATCCTCCTTAATTTATATCTTAATTCATATTTTTTAAGTAATCTTATATTGCATTGCATGAGACAGAGGATTAGCCCATAATGAAAGACTCTAAGGGGGCGTTTGGTTGTGGAGAAAATTTTTAAATAGTAGGAAATGTAATTGATAGGGAAGTGGTTGGAAAGTGAGTTTGGTAGGAAAATGTAAAAGAAGTTGTTTGGTTGAGTAAAATTTTACTAGCAAAATTATGTGAAATTTCTGAATTTGTGTTTGGTTGAAGATAAAATATTGATGGGTAAATTTAATAAAATTATAAAATAACCCTTTATTTTACAAACTTATTGCCGAACTTTTGCAGTGTGTTTTCGGATCCAATCATCACCCAAAAGGGTTACCAATTCACCATCTTTGGTCTTCTGAACTATGTACCTGTCGTTATTCATCAAGAAAACATAGCACAAAGCAGGGTCTTTGTAGATTCTGGATTTTGCTTCCAAATTGCTCTCCAAAAGCTCCATTATCCAATCCATTTGCACTGACAGAGAAGAAGAGGACGGAACTCTATCATCAAGCTTGGGGTATTCTCTCAACGGAAATCCATAGTCTTCAAACACTTGCTCCGGCTAACGGCTCCCAATCGCGACGGCATCGGCGAGATTCAGCAACTGAATTGTCGATCCCCTGCAAACCTCCATGAAAGAGAAGTCAGCAGCAGAAGAGAACCCGAAGAATACGCGGTCGCAGAGTCGCCGCTTGCTAGGGAACAGTATCTTAAGAGAGACGTTGGAAGCCTTAATCCATCTTTCAATCTCGTCCTCGAGATCCTCCATGGCATCTTGTGAGGGGTAAATTCGTCACCGAATTATATCACTTTTTGATTTCTCCGGATTTCAACCAGAATACCACCCTCGAAGAAGCATTCCTCAACAGTGTTTTTTTCACAAAAATCACATGCAATTGTCGAAAGATGGGGAACAACGAAAGATGGATATATTTCATGAATCCAGCGAACCAAACGTGGAGTTCTGAGAATTCACGAATCACTTCCCTGGGTAACTTGATGAAACTCCCGAAACAAACGCCCCCTAAGGGGTGTTTGTTTCAAGGCTTTTCTCCACTTTCCTAGCTAAGTGCAAAAGGGATTCTATATTCCCCACATTTGGTTCACCAATTCATCAATTTTACCCATCTAATTCACTTCCCTATCAATTGAAAATTACATGTAAAAACCAACAAAAATACTGATCCAGAAAGCATCTCAAGAGGTGGTATTTGCATGAGAAAACCGGCTAAATTTTGGTTTGTGGTACAAAAGGGTTATTTTCCCATCAATATTTTATCTTCAACCAAACACATATTCATGAATTTCATTCAATTTTCCTGGTAAAATTTTACTCAATCAAACAACTTTTTTAAAACTTTCCTATCTAACTCACTTTTCCTACAGATCCCTAGTATTTACATTTTCCTAGCAAAAAAATTTTCATCTCAACCAAATACCACCTAAAGACTCTTTTGATGTCATTGAAGGAGATGATGGGAAGCCTCGCAAAAAGTATTAGAGACTGATAAAAGATAAAATGTCTGATATTTTTTTCTAAAATTACTTTAGATAAATTATATATAGCGTATGATTTTAATTATATTTTATTGATAAGATATGGTTATAATAATAATTTTTTTCTTTTTTCAGATATTATTAATTGATATGATGGAGAAAGAAAAAAATAATATTATTATAATATATTTTAATAATAAAACATAGTTAGAATCATGAGCTGAAAATAAGATTATCTAAACTAAATTTAGAAAAAATAATTATATTTACGTAACTTGATGGCTATAAAGTAGGAAGACATTATTAACAGCGGGTTGGGCCCACCAAACATAAAGAAACCTTTTTCCCATTTACATAACTTGATGGCTGCAGAAAAAGTTGACTTGCTCGAGTGGTCAGGCCTGACATTTCTGTCTGTCACAGACTCACAGTCACAATTTTACTCTGCTGTTATTGACTTGTTCTTATTAGAGAGGATTACAGTTTTTAAAATTTATATACACGGAAGACCTTTGGGAAACATCTTGGAACAGGGACAAAGTGCCAACGTTGTCAAAAAAAAATAAAAATATCAAACTGCAATGCAAACATTAAATTTTACCAAAATGTGACGTGACATATTTCATTACATTATGTAACAAATTATGTGTGCAAATAATTCGCTACACAGTGTAACAAAACATACCATGTCAAAACCAAAAATGCCATGTGTCAAAATTGGAGAAATTCGTTACCTTATGTAGTGAATTTCTCCAATTTTGACAAATGACATTTTTGATTCTGAGCATTTTGATGTGACATATTTCGCTATACTGTGTAGCGAATTATTTGCATATATAATTCGCTACATAATGTAGCGAAATATGCCACATGATATTTTGGCAAAATTTTCTGTTTGCGTGGCAGTCTGGTAATTTTTTTGCCAACAGTGACAAAATGGTCATTGTTCCAAACATCTTCTAACAAATTTGAGAGCTTGTGCCTTATGCCCGATCTTGTTTGTTTAAGTTTTCATAGAAAGTAATTTTTATCTCTTTCTTAATTTAGAAGTGTTTTTTATAAAAGTTGAAGTTATTTATATCTTTATAAAAAAAATTAATTTTTGAAAAAAAATATTTGACTTTTAATTTCTAATTTTTTTTAGAAATTAAAATTTGTGGCTTTTAAAAAAGGTAGACTTTTGACTTTTTTGTGACTTCTATTTTTTTTTTTAATAGACATTCAAATAAAAAGTGCTTTTCTTTCTTAAAAAAAAAAGTAACTTTTGAAAGAAAAACAGTCCATCCAAACAATAGTGTGGCACCAAAGGATACATTACATGTCCTAAGAGGCGTTTGGTCGAGGAGAAAGTTTTTGAATATTAAAGAAATGTAATTGATAGAGAAATGGTTGTAAAGTGAGTTTGGTAGGAAAATATAAAAAAAATCATTTGGTTGAGTAAAAATATTATTGGGAAAAAGCTGTAAGTTATACTGTGCATATGTTGCTTTTTGCCATCTATACAGCTTTCTCCTAAATACCATATTAGAAGTGGGTAAGTTGAACGGTGCTTTTAATCCATTTTTACACATAATTATGAAATGATGGGGAACCAAATTAACTAGAAAATCTTTGTAATTTTTTTTACCAAACATGGATAACAAAAGATTGTGGATGGAGCAGTGGAATTTGGACCCGTTTAATTCATCCAGATCTTCAGTATGCATTCTTTGAGTCTAATCTTCAAGAATGGATTTTATCGAATATCAACTCCAAATCCCATTTGGATTTGCAATGGGATTGGAGCCATTTCTTTGGGTTCATCGTTTGGCATATATGGAAGGCCAGGAACGAGCTGGTGTTTAACCAAAAGACTTTATGAGTCAGGAAGCAATTAACAGAGGAGCTAAAATTTCTACTTCGAACCTTAAAAAGGGAGCTTGTTTGAAGATACAGGGGATGTTAGAGATTTAGAAATATAGAGCTACACAAAAATAACACAACTTGTATTATATTGATAAAACTTCCTTGTAAATTTCTCTCTTACAAGTACTAAAACAAAAAAAAAATTCTCTCTTACAAATCTCAAACAAGACTCTCTATTTTTCTTTCTCACAGCTAGTGCTATGACACTTCTTTTCTTTTCTAAGAGACACTCTTTTTTTTAAATTCATATCTACAAACTCTTAATATACCACATATTTATAGCTACACATGCTACCTATAGTCTATCGCCACTGTTGGGTCTTTGTGCTTTTCAACTTCATTAAGTTAACTTAAAATTCTCCAACCTTCTTTACCCATCATTTATGTAACTTTTCTCAGCCAAAATATTTTACACCATATTTGATTTTTCTAACTCCACATTTCATGAGATGCTTCTAGCATAGTGGAGAACAATGATGAGGTGGCAAAGACTAATTTGTCTTCTAACACTCTCTTTCAAATTAGGCTTTGCATACCAATCATATTCTTAAGTTATGGAATACATTTGTCTTTAACTATTTTGTAAAGATATTTGCAAGTTGTTCATCAGTTCTGCAATAGATTAATTTCACAATTTTGTTCTTGACTTGCTCCCAAATAAACCTTCTTGTTTCTGATGCAACTTATTTAAAATATTCTTCAATCATATTGCTCGACACATGCATATTGATGCAACTATATATTTGCTTCACATGATGAAAGAGCAAGAATCTGTTATTTTTTGGATGACCATGAAAATATTACTGAGTCAATGTGAAATGCATATCCTAAAGTGCTTTTCCGATCATTTATGTCTCCACAATAATCACTATCTGAATAGCTAATTAATTTTGACTCTTCGAAATTTGTATAGAATAAACCATGATCAGCAGTACCTTTGATGTATCTCAAAATTCATTTTGCTGCACTGAAGTGATCTTGCTTTGGCTGCTCCATATATCTGCTAACAAGGCCAACTGCAAACATGATATCTGGTCGAGTAAAAGTCAAGTACCTTAAGCTTCCGATCAGCTCTTGAATAATGTTGGGTTTACTGGTTCTCTATCTGTGAACACCCAATTTTGTCCCAAACATTTAAAAAACACAAAAAAATATTAAAGAATAAATATCAATTTTATTTTTATCTACGCAATGATTTGTAACGTTGATGTATGGTCTTCCATCCTCAAGTGTTGTAATATCATATGGATATATGTATAACCATGCTATCTTATATCTTGTGCACTGTGGAGTTACTAAAATAATAATATTAAATAAATATTTTTAATATCCTCGCAACGATCTACAACATTGATGTATGGTCTTCCATCCTCAAGTGTTGTGCATATCATGTGGGTTTCGTATAGCTATGCTATCTTAAACCTTGTGCAAATGTGGATTCTTTTTTATAAAATAACATCTTCCAAAATTAAAAAATATTAAAGTTTATTTATCTAATATTTTTGTTCTAAATTTCCCAATATCTTAGCAACGACGTACAATGTTGATGTATGGTCTACCATCCTCAGGTGTCGTAAGCTTCGTAGGAATTTACGTGTAGTCTTGCTATCTTAAATTCTGAGCCATGATGGATTCCTTTTCAAAAATTAATAATATTTCTTAAAACCACATTCTTTCAAAATTAAAATTAACCAACAAATAAATATTTTCCACAGAACGACGTAGCTTTGAATTCCCTATTGTACCGAGAGATACGTCGGAGCGGGACCCACCCGTCAAGCACAAAAATAAATTTTAAAAAATTAGTTTTGTTTTGTTAATCAATTTAGTTCAATTATTTGTGGTGAAATAAATATTTAGAAATTTATCAATAATTTGCACGACTAATTTAAGGTAACCATTTTTTAAACGGATGTGTCAGGGGTGCAATGGGATTAATTTTCCACCCTTCATTGTGCATAATCAGACTTCCGAACCTTTGATCTAATTCTAAAGACCAGTTTGCAACCAAAAGTTTTCCAATTTTTCCAAATTTAATAAAATTGGTGGCGACTTCATTGTTTTAATCTTTTAATTTAGGGTCGTTACACTCTCCGAGCTAGCTTTCAACTTCATTCCTGTTTCTATTGGTGTGGATATAGGCTTGCAATCTTTCATTCTGAACCCGCTCAATATTTTTTCTGCATATTTCTTTTGTGACATAAAATTCCTTCGTCCATTTGTCTAACTTCAACTCCAAGAACATAAGACATCTCTCCAATATTTGTCATCACAAAATCTTTAGTCAAAGCTTTCTTAAACTCAACAAACATACCTGGATTATTTCTTGTGAAGGTCATATCACCCACATAGAGGCACACAATCATTATATCTCCATCTTATTTTTTCTTTATGTATAGAGCTTGTTCATACGGACTCTTCACGTATCCATTCTTCTAAAAGTATTCATCTATTCTCGTATTCCATGCTCTTGGAGTTTCTTCAACCGATAAGCTTTATCTTCTTCTCCTTTTTTAACATAACTTGGTGGTTGCTCAATATAGACTTCTTCTTCCAAGTAACCATTGAAGAAGGCTGATTTTATATCCATCTAGTATATATATCTTCCATTGCTTTTGTGTTGCAAATGCTATAAGAAGTTTAATAATGTCAATCCTTGCAATTGGTGCAAAAACCTCTTCATAATCAACTCCATATTTCTGATTGTAGTCATTAGCCACCAATCTTGCCTAGTTCTTCTCGATATTTCCTTCTTGATTGGTCTTTGTCTTGTACACCCACTTTACTCTGATGGCTTATGTTCCACTTAGGCATAGTTGTGAGCTCCCACGTGTCATTTCTTTTGATTGCATTAATCTCTTCATTCATGACTTTATTCCACTTTTTGTCTTGTGCATCCTCTTCATATATCACTGGATCACATTCGGCTATTAAGCAAAATAAAGAATAATCAAGTGTAGTTTGTACTAGATCTATAGCATCATAGATATCACTTAAGCTTTTAATTTTTGCTGGTGCTCCCTTGAATTGTTGCTGCTGCTACTACCTCCTGATGTTGATCATGTAGTTGCGGCAGTTGATGCAGTAAGACTTGGTTGAGGAGTTTGATCATTTTTGTCTTGAACTGTCTGCTCTTCTGAGTCATCTTCATCTTTGAAGAATAGGTCTTCCATTTTCTTTTCTTCATCGCTCCATCTCCAATAATCTACTTCATCGAATTCTACATCTCTTGACATGATCACCTTTTTGGTCAAAGGATTGTAGAGTCTATAAGCTTTACTCATGTGGTCGTTAGCAACGAAAATGCATTTCTCCCCTTTATCGTCTAACTTCTTTATCTTCTGATATGGAATATGAGCATATACTATGCAACCAAAGATTCTTAGATGACTTACTTCTGGTTTCTTGCCACTCCATGCTTCATCTGGAGTCTTGAACTTCACATTTTTTGTTGGACATCAATTTAATAGGTAGGTAGCATAATTAACAACTTCAGCCCAAAGTGTTCTCGACAAGTACTTTAACTTTAACATGCTCCTAGCCATATCAAGAATTGTACGATTCTTTCTTTCTACAATCTCATTTTGTTGTGGCGTATAAGCAGTTCTCATTTGATGAATTATTCCATTTTCTCTACAGAATTCTTAAATAAATTTAACATATATTCACATCTCTATCTGTTCTGAATGTCTTCAAGTACTGATGACTTTGTTCCTTCGTCATTGCTTTAAATTCCTTAAATTTGTTAAGAGTTTTTGATTTTTATTTGATCAGATACACCCAATCTTTTCTGTTGAAATCATCAATGAAAGTAATATAATACATGTTTCCTCCTAGTGATAGGATATCAAACAGACCGAAAATATTTAAGTGAATAAGTTGCAATGGTTTTCTAGCTCTCCATGACTTGCCCACTTCAAAGTTTTGTCTATGCTGTTTTCCTTTCATACAGTTTTCACATAATTGATCTAGATGATTTATTTGTGGCAAACCATTTACCATCTTTGATTTTGACAACATCTTCAGGCCAGTGAATCCAAGATGACCAAATCTAAGATGCCACAACCACGAACTATCTTTTTGTGATGGACTTTATACACTATATTGCTTCTGTTTCGCAATCAAATCTCCTTTTTGAATTTTAATAATGATAAAATTACTCTTCAAGTGTATATCGTATCATTTCTCCAAGGGCTGACCAAGACTGATGAGATTGCTTTTCAACGATGGGATATAGAAGACATCATAAATGTATTTTTTATCTCCTCTCTTTGTAAAATCATAATCTTTCTTTTGCCTTTGATTGGAATCTTTGATAGATCTCCAAAAGTAACTTCTCCCTGAACGTTTTTGTTCAACTCTGTGAATAAATCCTTGTTTTCGCTCATATGGTTGCTTGCTCCATTATCGAGGTACCCGACATCTTTTCCACTATCTTCCATGACTTTGTAAGTGAACAACATGGCCGGTTCATTAGCTTTATCTTCATTTGTTGTATAATGACACCTCTCCTCAACTTTAGGGGCTTCTTTGCATTCATAACTGAGATGACCAAAATTGTTACAGTTATAACATTGCAACTGAGATTTGTCACCTCTCTGTTGAAATCTCTTCCTCCTCTAGTCATCAATCCTCGACCTCGACCTCGAATTGTACTTTGACCCCGTTCTCGATTGTATGTGCCTTGACCACGTCCATATGCTACGGAATCATCTTCAAGTCCTCTATTTGATTGTCCACGTCCATTGCGTCCGCCACGACTGCCTCGAGCATTGAGTTTGCCTCGAGTGTTGTAGCTACCTTTGTATCCACCATGATTTCCTCTGCCACGTCCTCATCCAAAGTTTCTCCATTCCTTTTCATCTCCGTAGCCACCTTTCGCTCTCGTGAGACATATTTTGTAAATCGACTCTCTACTTTACATTTTCTAGTTTTCAAACTCAACTCTGAGTGATCGGAGACACACATTTTTGGCTTTGTCATCTCCTTGGCAAGACTTCTGCAAGATCTCTCATGCTTCTTTGGAAGACTTCACATCTAATATTTTTTCAAATGCTGATTCATCAACACCTTGAAAATTTAAGAAAAGAGCCTTCTTGTCTTTCATACGTGATTCTTTAAGTGTCCTTCTCTGTGCATCTGTCATGGCTGCTTTAGCAGCTGCATCTACGGGCTCCGAGTATCCACTTTCAACAAGATCCCAAACATCTTGTGAACCCAGGAGAATCTTCATGTGACTGCTCCAGTTTCCATAATTTGTCTGTCACTTTTGAAATTTGAGGTTGAATCGTTTCTGCTATCTTTGTTGAGACATGATCAAACCAGTGGCTCTGATACCACTTTTTAGAATTTAAAAAATATAGAGCTACACAAAAATAACACAACGTGTATTATATTGATAAACTTCCTTGTAAATTTCTCTCTTACACAGATCTCAAACAAGACTCCCTCTATTTTTGTTTCTCATAACTAGTGCTACGACATTTCTTTTCTTTTCTAAGACACACACACACTTTTTTTTAAACTCATATCTACAAACTCTTAATATACCACCTATAGTCTACCGCCACTATTGGGTATTTGTGGTTTTCAACTTGATTAAGTTAACTAAAAATTCTCCAACCTTCTTTTCACCATCTTTGACTTTTCTAATGCCATTTTCATGAGATGCTTATAGCATAGTGGAGAATAATGATGAGGTGGCAAAGACTGATTTGTAATCTAACAAGGGAGTGGGGTGATAAGACAAGAGAAGATGGAGAAATTCATCTATTGGCATTTCCCCCGATGGGTGGGTCAAACTCAACTTTGATGACTCAAGTAGTAGGGAAGATCTCTATCTAGCTGTGGCGAAGCGATTAGAGATACGTGTTGCGATCTCGGCAAGTGTACCGATCGTTCCAAGTAATAAAGTGATAAGAAAGTATCGTCTCCACAGGGATTGATGAACAATTACTACTATAACCAGTCCTCTTAAGTTAGATAAATCGATTGATTGTTGACAAATACTTGCAATTTAAATTAAATGACAATGAAAGTAAAAGAATTGTTTTTGTATTTTTCTGGAAAAGACATAAAATAGAGGAAGAAATGTTTTTGTAGAAAAAGTAATGAAGAAGACTGTAGCCAGGGTACATTCACCGATTGCTCCCAATTTTACTTCGGATTGATTCATAAACCTATTGAAATTAACAACTCAGACAAATTATCATCTTTTAGAAATAATTAGTTAGATCCCAATCCCTTGGCGATCTAACCCTTTACTTCAATTGGAACCCTAATCCCTTAGTAGTTCCGCCTGAAAATAAGCATTACGTAGATAAATCCCACGACTGCAATCCATACAAGTCTATCCCTAGAACATGCATGGAGAGTCATCTTTATCTCCTTTCAGGATCAAGTATTCCAACATCCCTATTGTGAATCCTGATCCCCAGAATATTATTCCCTATTAGGTTGATCAGATCTAACAGAAATAATATCAATACGCTCAAGATAAAAGATGAAATATATTAATTCAATACATAAAATGATTCAATCCTTGTAGCAATTGTTTACAAAAGGATCATGCCCCTGACTACAGAAATAGATCTAGCCAATCAACATCATGATCGCTGATCTGATTTCAACATAAACTGGAAAAAGAAAATAAAGAAGAATACAAGAACAGAGTGATGAACACGAAGAACGCCTCCTCTAGGTCTTGTGATGTGTATTCTGAGATCCTTTTCTTCAGAGGTTGAGTCTCCTTTTATAAGAGAGATTCTGACCTAATTTGTATTTTTGAATCTTCTTACTTTCGCGCTTCCCACGCTCAGAGCGCCACTCCCGCGCTCTGGGCGTGGGAGTTTCTGCCATTTTTTTACTTTCCGCGCTCACAGCGCCATCCCCGCGCTGTGAGCGCGGGACCTTCTGTCCATTTTTGCCTTCTCGCGCTCTCAGCGCCACTCCCGCGCTGAGAGCGTGGGAACTTAGGTCTTTTTGATATGTTTTTGCCTCCTTTTGTTCATCTTCTTTGATATTCAGACTTTGGATATTTTTACTCTTTTTCTCTGCTTTTCTTGCATTGATTGAGTCATTTTCTTCCTCTTTTTGCCTTGTAATTTCCTATATGCTGACCGCATATCAAATAATTCCCAGATTTGAACTTTGCTGTCCCTAGCAATGTATAAGACTAAATCCAGGAAACAGATTAATCCAACATAACACTGTACAGCCAACAGATCATCTTACTAAGTATGCTTGAATCAATGTGAAGAATTAATAATGCCTTTCATGAAAAGATTAGAATCTAATTTGCACATCCCTCACCCAGATAATCAAATAACGCTCAATACTCAAGTGTTTGGGGGAATGACAATTACTCCAGCTATCACTGTAATAACATTATCATAAAACTTGCTCATATTCTCAAGTACCTAAAGATGAGGAACATTAATACATGCAAAATTGATCAAAAGGACATCACAGGTTGTAACTTGGCCAGGCTAAAGGGTGGAATTTTTCTGGATAGTAGCTCAAGTAACAATGAGATTGAAAATTTGATAGTTTTTCATTTAACACATTCAACTCATTTGTTTTGCTCCACTAATGTTCCCACAGAATTTCGGGAATTCCTTCCGCCATATTTCCTTTTATTCACCTTTTTCTTTTCCTTTTTTAAAGACACAATTCAGTCATCTTCTTGACCTCTGTGGAGCTCACCTTAATTTCTTTCCTACACATCAGGGATTCAACCTCTTTTTAAGGTAAGAATATGTCTACTCAACAGGGGTTTATGAACAAAAAGGTTCAGGCCCAAAGGGTTAATATTGGAAGAATTCACATAGGTGATTTATTTGGCCGTGGCTGCAAAAGAAAATCTGCCTTCATCATTTCAATCTATGCATGTATTTCAGAGAAACAAAGCAAGTTCTAGAATGCTATCACAGTGATATCTCTCAAAATAAATTCAGTGTTTGGGCCCAAAAACTTACTAGCTATGATGTTAAACTAGATTTCCAAACTAATCATTTAGGCATTTATTAACCATTCAAGCTTAGCAATTCAGACATACTAGTTGACAAAATTTGGCTATACAATATCATGCTAGCAATTTGTATATCCAGAATTTAATCAAACATAACTGAACCTGAGAATTTCCTTTTCAATACAAGACGTCTTTTTTTTTTCATGGTGTGGTTCCACCATATTCATCAATCTTGCAATCTTGCATGCAGCATGTATGCCATAATTCCCAGATTTGAATGTTGTTGTCCTCAGCAACAAACTAATCTAAGACATAGCTTAAGCTGCCAGATGTAGGACACACAGAGTTGTTAATATCCAAAGCATAATATGCAAGAAATTAGAACCCAATATAAAGTGCCATCAACCTTAACTTTGTTCAACCTTAAAAACAAAATATAAAACTAAATTGTTCCAAGAAATTTAAAACAAAATGCAGTAAATGGGAATGGAGGAACAAGATCAAAAGCCATCCATAAATTCATCATCGGCAAAATCGCCCAGAATGTCATCATCTTCAGTGTTGGAAGGCATAGATGGGCCTGCTTGTGTAGCAGGGGGAACTTGACCCATTAATCCAGCCGTGTCAATTCCCCTATCCAGGCATAGTCGCTCCAACATGCTCATCATATAGTTGTTCTGAACCAGCAACTGTTGGAGCATCTCAGAATCAGTAGATGTGGATGGTGCGGATACTGGGACAGGTGGTGGAACAGCACCGCCAGATGCTTTCCAGATTGCTTGTCGACGGGACTCCTTCTGCATGTCATTATACGCACGCTGTGTTAGTTCTGCTTTGGGCTTGACATCCCTGGGCTCATCATCTGGGATCTCTACCCCTGCCCTGATGCATAGCTGCTCAATGAGAGAGCAATGAGCCAGACTAAAGTCTAACCGACCATGAGTAATCATGTGAGCTATCCTATCAGACAGAATAGCCCCAATATGGAGGTTGTGATTTCCCAGCAGAGTATACAGCAGGACTGCCCTTTCTACATTAACATCACTGAGATTTGTAGAAGCCATGATGGTTGAGTTGATGAATGAGTGCCAGAAGATTGCCTCTTCATTGAGATCAAGCCTATCCAATTTTTCTGGCACGGCTGGCTGGCCTTGCTTGGGCTTCCATGCAGCTCTGGGTTGAGCGATTCCTTCCCGGATTGTGGTAGCCAAAGCTGGCATTTCTTCTCTATATAAACCGTCAACCGGCTGCATCCTTTGGAAGGTGTCAGTGAAAAAACAGGATTGGGTTGCTTCCCATGAGGTGTTCAGCAACCTCTCAATCTGGAAAGCGGTAAAAGAAACTTCCTTTCCCCTGACCCAGGTCTTTCTTGTCCTGTCTACTGTGTCCTTATCAGCATTGGCACAGAACTCTCTCAATATGGTGCTGCAACTTAGCTGTGGAAGTTGGATCAATTTTTGCCATTTCCTTCTTTCAATCGTCAGGACGACTGGACAGTCATCCGCCAGAAAACTGCTGATTCTTCGTTCTCAAACAAATCAAGTTCTAGAGTATTACAACAGTGAGACCTCTCAACAAAAATTTCAGTGTTTAGGCTCAAAACCTCACAGCTATGGTATCAATGCAGACTCAAGAAAATTGACCTCAGACATTATCAGAATTTCACAATATTAACTCAGACAAACTAGTAATCATGCAATCTAATTATGCCTATGCAATGTTATGCCAGAAAGTCATACAATATATTCCAAGAATTTAATCATGTACATTAACAAGATGAGCACATTTAAACCTGGGATTTGTTCAAAACACACATTTTTTTTTTAATGGCACACCAAATAACTATAAAAAAATAACTAAGAAAATGAAAAGAGTTAGGATATCTCCCCTGATAGAAGAATTGCAGTTCTAAGGCGCAAGCCCACCATTCCCAGATTTAGAGCATTGCTGTCCTCAGCAATAATTAAACCACAAGAAGGAAAATCTGCACAATGGAACAAGCAGTGGCATATAGAAGATACTATAATGCGCACACTAAAACATCAGAGAAAAATATACTAACTAAAATACAAAACAGGAAAATAAACTAATGTACAAAATCTCCGTCAGCAAGGAGATAAAGTCAAACCTCCATGTCATCCCACTCAGCAGTGTGGGATGACTCAGCAAATGGAGGATCTGGTGGTATTGGCTGCCTTGGTGTTTGGAGCCACCATTCCCAGATTTGGCCCAAACCATGGAGCCATGTTAGAAACTCTTTGAAGCTTTGATTCTTCTTAGAGATAGAATCTCTATGTCTCTTGTCAAACTTTAGCTTCCGGTGTCTCTTCCAACTCTTATCAAAGAGTTTGATCACCTCCTTTCTCAGTACCTTCTTCATTGTAGGATGACTCCTCCCTTGGGGTTTCTTCTCATGTTTGTCATCATCCTCATTTAGAATTTTGTTGGTATGGGAAGATGGATCTTTATCTTTTGAATCAGTCTCCTGTTCCTTTAATACTTCAGCCACTACTTTGTTACAAAAGAAGATTTCTTTTAGAGTTTTAGGAGACTCCTTCGATTCCACCTTCATGACACCATCTTTCTTGGCATCATTTGTTTTTTTAGGAACCTTAACCGCCACACTTTGTTTTTCCTTTGAAACTTTAAAACAATCATCTTTGTGAGAAGACTGTTTTAAAGAATTAAAGACATTGATGGTAACGGTCTCATCATTCATCCTTAGCTCAAGCTTTCCGTTTTCAACATCAATCAATGCACGGGATGTAGCTAAGAAAGGTCTACCCAACAAAAGAGGCATTGCAGCTCCTCCTTCCATATCCAACACCACAAAGTCAGCAGGGAAGATGAACTTGCCCACCTTCACAAGAACATCTTCTATTATTCCGCTTGGCTTCCTTGAGGACTTATCAGCAAGTTGTAAAGATGTTTGAGTAGGCTTCAACTCGGTAATCCCCCAAGGAATTGCAAACAGAAAGGGGCATTAGATTAATGCTAGCCCCAAGATCACACAATGCCCGGCTGATTTTTCTGTTCCCAATTTCAATAGGGATATTGAAGCTCCCTGGATCATTACGCTTAGGCGGGACCTTCTTGGTAATAATAGCACTACACTCCTCAGTGAGTGTCACCGTTTGACATTCCTGCAGTTTATGCTTCCTTGACAACAAGTCCTTCATAAACTTTGCATAATTTGGCATGCTAGACAAAGCTTCAGCAAAAGGTATGTTTATGTGTACCTTCTTGAATATGTCTAAAAACCTGTCATAATGCTTGTTATAAACCTCTTTCTTGAACCTTGCTGGATAAGGTGCTTGAGACATCACATATTCATGGCTCAGCTCAAACTTCTTCTTCTCAACTGGCTTTTCTTCTTCTACGGGTTTTTCAATTTCATTTTCTGGCTCCTTAACCTCCTTAAGCTTCTTCTTAGCTTCCATCTTTGTGTTCGGCTTTTCTGGGGTTGCCACTACTTTCCCGCTTCTAGTTGTAATATACATGCAATCCTCTTTTGGATTGATAATTGTATTACTTGGAAATGTACCTGGAATTCTTTCTGAAAATTGCTTTGCCAGCTGGCCTATCTGATTCTCCAGGTTCCTAATAGAAGCATTTGTGTTCTTGTTGTTGGCTCGAGTCTCCTCCATAAAAGCATTAGTGTGTTGAGCCATCTCATTAGAAGCCTTAGCCATCTGAGCAAAAGCTTTTTCCCACTCAGCAGGCTCACTTTGTTGATTCTGTGAAGGTTGAGCATAATTATTATTAGCTTTAAAATCCATACCTGATCCTTGAGTCCTCCGCTGAAAGTTGTTGTTACCACCAGGGAAATTTTGATTTCGCTGGAAGTTTTGTTGTTGTTGAGGACGCTGATCGTACCAAATCCCATTCACCTGTAATTGTTGAAGTGAATCTTCGGATGATGGATTCGGACATTCACTGGATTCATGACTTTCTTGGCATTGGTCACAAATCAGAGGAGTTGTTTGAACCTTTGACACTTGTAACTTGTCAAATTTTTCACTTAAACTGTCAAACTTTTTAGATAATGATATTACATCACTATCTGCTGGTTTTGTTACTGCTCTATGTGTGGGAACTAGCACACTTTCATTTTCATTTCTTGCAAGCTTTTTGATCAACTCAATAGCTTGCTCAGATGTGCTTTCCCGAATAGAACCTCCAGCGGCACTATTTATTATCATCCTTGTTTCGGGGGTGATTCCATTGAAAAATATCACCACTTTTCTGTCATCATCTCCTTCGTAATGTGCACATTTTCTGTTTAGTTCCTGGAATCTGTTCCAAGTTGCACAGAGCGATTCTCCTTCCAACTGGCGAAAGTTTGTGATTTCATTCACCAGCTGATTATATTTTTCCATGGAGAAGAAATGATCAAAGAATTTGCTGGACAGATCTTCCCATGTAAGGATGCTGTTTGCTGGCTGTCGTTCGATCCACCTTAATGCTTTTCCCTTAACAGCAAAAGGGAACAACCGGAGCCTGATAGCATCTGTAGATACTCCATTGTGTTTGGTTGTATCACAGACCATCAAGAATCGGTCTATAAACTCATGTGGATCTTCATCATCAGCACCAGAAAATTGAACCCTTTCCACCAAAGAAATTAATGATGGCTTGAGTTCAAAATTGTTGGCCTCCACATTTGGCCTTACTATGCTTGAATTGGCCCTATTGAATACTGGAGTCAGAATTGTATTCAATAGTCTTGGAGGTTGATTGTTGGCATTTCCTCCTCGTCCATGACCAACATTGTTGTTTTCTGCCATCTCTTGAATTGGTTGTAAAGGTATATGCTTCAAATCTTCCCAAATGATCTGTCTAGCAGCCTTCCTTAGTTGCTTTTCTGTCCTTGTAATTTCAGAATCTATTACAAAGTCTTTAGGCGGAAGTCTACCTTGCATAAAAAATCAGAAAAAATTATTAGTAGCACCTGAACAACACAAAACAAGATAAAAAGAATAAAGAATAGGAATCTAATCTCAAGAATCTACGGTTATTTGTAATATTGAAAACACAATCCCCGGCAACGGCGCCAAAAACTTGTTGCGAACTCGGCAAGTATACCGATCCTTCCAAGTAATAAAGTGATAAGTAAGTATCGTCTCCACAGGGATTGATAAACAATTACTACTATAACCAGTCCTCTTAAGTCAGATAAATCGATTGGTTGTTGACAAATAATTGTAATTTAAATTAAATGACAATAAAAGTAAAAGATTTGTTTTTGTATTTTTCTGAAAAAGACTTAAAATAGATGAAGAAATATTTTTGTAGAAGAAGTGATGAAGAAGACTGTAGCCAGGGTACATTCACCAATTGTTCCCAATTTTACTTCAGATTGATTCATAAACCTATTGAAATTAACAACTCAGACAAATTATCATCTTTTAGAAATAATTAGTTAGATCCCAATCCCTTGGCGATCTAACCCTTTACTTCAATTGGAACCCTAATCCCTTAGTAATTCCGCCTGAAAATAAGCATTATGTAGATAAATCCCACGACTGCAATCCATACAAGTCTATCCCTAGAACATGCATGGAGAGTCATCTTTATCTCCTTTCAGGATCAGTATTCCAACATCCCTATTGTGAATCCTGATCCCCATAATATTATTCCCTATTAGGTTGATCAGATCTAACAGAAATAATATCAATAAATTATTAGTAACACCTGCACAACACAATCAAGATAAAAGAATAATAAAGATCTAATCTCAAGAATCTAAGGTTATTTGTAATATTGTAAATACAATCCCCGGCAACGGCGCCAAAAACTTGTTGCGATCTCGGCAAGTGCACCGATCGTTCCAAGTAATAAAGTGATAAGAAAGTATCGTCTCCACAGGGATTGATGAACAATTACTACTATAACCAGTCCTCTTAAGTCAGATAAATCGATTGGTTGTTGACAAATAATTGTAATTTAAATTAAATGACAATAAAAGTAAAAGATTTGTTTTTGTATTTTTCTGAAAAAGACTTAAAATAGATGAAGAAATATTTTTGTAGAAGAAGTGATGAAGAATACTGTAGCCAGGGTACATTCACCAATTGTTCCCAATTTTACTTCAGATTGATTCATAAACCTATTGAAATTAACAACTCAGACAAATTATCATCTTTTAGAAATAATTAGTTAGATCCCAATCCCTTGGCGATCTAACCCTTTACTTCAATTGGAACCCTAATCCCTTAGTAATTCCGCCTGAAAATAAGCATTATGTAGATAAATCCCACGACTGCAATCCATACAAGTCTATCCCTAGAACATGCATGGAGAGTCATCTTTATCTCCTTTCAGGATCAGTATTCCAACATCCCTATTGTGAATCCTGATCCCCATAATATTATTCCCTATTAGGTTGATCAGATCTAACAGAAATAATATCAATACGCTCAAGATAAAAGATGAAATATATTAATTCAATACATAGAATGATTCAATCCTTGTAGCAATTGTTTACAAAAGGATCATGCCCCTGACTACAGAAATAGATCTAGCCAATCAACATCATGATCGCTGATCTGATTTCAACATAAACTGGAAAAAGAAAATAAAGAAGAATACAAGAACAGAGTGATGAACACGAAGAACGCCTCCTCTAGGTCTTGTGATGTGTATTCTGAGATGTCTTTCTTCAGAGGTTGAGTCTCCTTTTATAAGAGGGATTCTGACCTAATTTGTATTTTTGAATCTTCTCACTTTCGCGCTTCCCACGCTCAGAGCGCCACTCCCGCGCTCTGGGCGTGGGAGTTTCTGCCATTTTTTTACTTCCCGCGCTCTCAGCGCCACTCCCGCGCTGTGAGCGCGGGACCTTCTGTCCATTTTTGCCTTCTCGCGCTCTCAGCGCCACTCCCGCGCTGAGAGCGTGGGAACTTAGGTCTTTTTGATATGTTTTTGCCTCCTTTTGTTCATCTTCTTTGATATTCAGACTTTGGATATTTTTACTCTTTTTCTCTGCTTTTCTTGCATTGATTGAGTCATTTTCTTCCTCTTTTTGCCTTGTAATTTCCTATATGCTGACCGCATATCAGGTTAGTTCAAGTAGAGGGTTTGGGATGGATTTTTGAGTGACTAACAAAATGAAGGTTGGATTAGTAGGCTGTGGTGAGATGGGGTGTCTAAGAAGTTCAAAGAGAGATGGGTAGATTGGGGCTTAGGGATTCTTTCTTCTGATAAATGGGTAATCATCATCGATAGCTTTACCCATTTTTGTTTTTTTTTTCTTTTTTTATTTTTATTTTTACTTTTCAAGCTTAGTCTTTGATGTGGAACAAGGTAGATATTTCAGATGGAGATGAGGCTGTAAATGCTTGGTTGTTAGAAGGGAGTATAACTACTATGGGTGAGAAGGCGAGCATAGAGTCCAACTTAGGTCCATCGGCAGAAAAAATGATGAAATAGCCAGAAATGCAGTTATAACTAAAGCACCAGAGGTCTTGGAAGTTGTAAATGCGAATGTTAATACGCTTGAACAGGATAAGCTTATAGAGGTGAATATTACCAAGGAGAAGGGTAGAAAACTGGTTTCGTACTTGGATAAGGTCTTATGCCTTAATGGGGAGGGTAACTCCGGTGATAGTAAGGAAGAAGATGGTGTCCCAAACCAGAGGAAAGAGGAGGTATGGAAGACAATGTTCACCCTGGTGGAATGGAAGACACCCTCTGCCCTTCGTATGTTTTCTCCAGAAAGCGACATATAGAAGATTGCAAAAAATGGAGAAATGCCCTTATCATCAAGCTAATGGGGAAAAAGATGGCATCAAGATTTCTTTGGTGAGGTTACAAAGACTCTGGAATCTGACAGGAGACTACAAGGTAGTGGACTTGGATAATGGGTATTCTCTGCTACAGCTCCATGATGACAGAGATTATGTCCACGTGCTCTATGATGTACCTTGGATTGTAGCTGATCACTATGTCACTGTACAAAGATGTAGACCTTTTTTTTTACCCTTATGATGATAAGGTGAAAAAGCTGGCTCTCTGGTTAAGAATTCTTGGGCTGCCAACTGAATTTTATACCATGCAACACTTATGGAAAATAAGGAATATTTTCGGCAAAACAATGAAAGTGGACAAGGCTTCATTCAGAAGTGAGGAGTATGGGGATGGAGACACTACCAAAGCTAGATTTGCAAGATTTATATGTGGAAGTTGACCTAAGCAAAAGTTGTGTCCGGGTTCAAGATATGGAATTATATCCAGAACGAAGTCGTTATCCTCAACGTTGGCTATGAGGGATTACATTTGATATGCTTTTCCCGCAGAAAGTATGGACATAAAAAAGAAATTTGTAATGGGGGTATAGACTTCAAGAAGGACGAAGCAATTGTTTCAACGATGGCCAAGGCTAATAGTGGAGCCATAGAACTTGCACCTACAACTCATGGAACCACAGCTCTTAGCAGCAAAGATGTGATCACGGTAGAGAAGGAAAATGCACCGAAGACGCCTTTGGGGCGTGGATGGTTGTTAAGAGAAAGATGAAGGTTCATAGGGTGAAACCAATGCCAGCAACCACAGCAGGTGGCCAGAAAGAGTCCTCGTCGGCACCATCAGGTATCAAGGAACCAATGCCTGCCAAAGAGACAAAGCAGCTCGAGGATAGAGGATATGTATATCACCCTGCTATAGGATCAGGAAAGCCTTCATACTCCCAAAAAGATAGAGGGAAATCAACAGCTCCTAGGCAAGAGTCCTCAGCGCAGAATGGCTATATCCTCTCTACAAAATTTCCTACCTTATAAAAAGTCATTCACAGGAAAGGAAATATTCCTACGGCCAAATTGAACGGGTCACTTTCGAACAAAAGACGAAAGCTGTCAGCACCTCTAGTCAACGATCATCGAACAAATTGAACCAAGTTCACACTGATTTGCCAATACTTCCAATAGTAACCCCTCCATGGTGCTGTCAGTCAATGACTCCAGGTCAAAAGGTAGTCATCCCAGTTGAAGTAGGTGATGTATCGAACATGAAGCCACATGATTCCCTTAACCTTATGCGAAAAGTTTCTCAAAAAGATCTTGAATGGATCAGAGAGGCGGAACATAGGCTTTTGCAGGGGGCTAGTATGCCCCATTACCCTTAATGTTAGAACTTTGGTCCTATAACTCCTCTTTGTCCATACCGTTTACCATGAATATCTGTATGTGAAATTGCAGAGGAGCTAATAAAAAAGGCTTTGTTCCTCTTGTGAAAGATATGATTAAAAAATTTGAGATTAAAATTTTGGTTCTTATGGAGATGCGCATTAGTGCGTCGTCTGCATTGAGGAAAGTTAAACAATTTGGGCTGAGCAGGTTTCATATTAATGAGGCCCTTGGTTTTCCTAGGGGAATATGGACTATTTCGGACTAGGCCTCAGTGGACGTTGTTGTTTTGGCCCAAAGTTGCCAATTCACACACGTGGGCCTTAGGTGGCAGCAACCAAACATCTCTGAACATCCAACATTTGTTTATGGATGCCATCGCCGTGCAGAGAGAATAAACCTGTGGGATAGTCTAACCTCTCTTAAATCATCGATGAACGGAGCTTGGGTAGCCATGGGCGATTTCAATGCCATTTTGAATGATGAGGAAAAGTTCGATGGTAATTTGCCTTGCTAATGCAGTATCACTGAATCCGGAGACTGCATCAATGACTGTGACCTAATCGATCTGGGTCATAAGGGTCCTAATTTTTCTTGGAAATGCAACAATCTCCATGAAAGGTTGGACCGAGCCTTAGCCAATGACGAGTGGATAAATCTATTCCCTAATAGATTTGCTCTTCATCTCCCATTTTTCTCCTCTAACCACAAACCATTGTTGATGTGGGAAGGAAGAAGAACCATCCCATGGATTGACAACAAACCCTTTCGATTCCTTGCATCTTGGCTGACGGTAGTTGGCTTTGATGATCTTGTTCGTCGAGCCTGGGCCGATAATGACTCATGGTGTGTAGCTCGTGACCACTTCCAACGTCAGGCTTCTATTTGGCACAACACATATTTCAAAGCCCAACTTCACCATAAAAATCGTCTGCATGCTCGCATTCAAGGCTTGGATGAAGAGCTTCAGTCCCATCCAAGTAATGCTTTAGAAATGTTGCAGCGAAGTCTTTGGGAGGAACTTAATCTGATATACATCTAAGAGGAGTTGTGTTGGTTCCAACGCTATCGGTGTGAGTGGCTCAGCAATGGTGATAGAAATACTAAATTTTACCACACAACTATTGTTTCCTGGATGCGTTGAAACAAGATTGTTTCCTTGAAGGATGAAAATGATGACTGGATTGGAGAACCAAAGGCATTAAAGGAGATGGTGATCAGGTTTTTCGAGATAGTCTATCAAGATGAGGGAATCTCTATTACTACTTTTCCTTTGGCAGGTTGTTTTCCCAGAATTTCCAGCCTTTCCTTCCATCGGATGCATGTTACTCCCACTGAGTTGGAGATCAAAGAGGTTCTTTTCAAAATGAACCCCTTTAAGGCCCCTGGGCCTGATGGATTACACGCTGCATTTTTCCATTCGCAATAGGAAACTATTGGTCCCTTAGTCTGCAACTTAATTCAAAATGTTTTCTCTGACCTGTCCAAATTTAGGTACTATTTTTTATTCTTATACCGATGTAAGAATATCTGACCGTATATATATATGTGTGTGTGTAATTTTATTTACAAACTATACTATATAATGTATATCACGGGTAGTATATGTTCAAGAAGTATGTACGTAATATAATTTGTAAAAAAAAATATTATAAATATAACCTATATATATGTGTGTCTGTGTGTCACGAAATTTGTGTTACCATCTTTTCCGTGACCAAAATTCAACGAGCAAGGTATTAAATGAAAGAACCACTTTTTACCTGTGCCAACTACTATCTTCTTCTTCATTAAATTACAAGATGTAAGCTTTAATGTGGACTTCCTCTACCAGTGTAATGGTTGTAGGTGCTCTTGTTCATTGAATGTGATCGCTATTTGTAATGTTGCTTACCTAATTATTTAATTAATTAAATTTCTTTTTTTCGTGCATACTTCATGTAACCATTTAAGCATCATAGGCATTTATACCAAAAAAAAGTATCATAGGCATCATACCAGTTATAACATAAAGTAACCGGTAATATATCCGCAAAAAAATTTCGAGAAGTTATAGCCACCAATTTTTTAATTTTTATTTTGTATAAGGAAGCTTAACAGAAAAAAATAAAATAAAAATGGATCCACTAAAAACTTACGCAACACAAAGGGAAATAAAAAAATTACATTTGTTAGCGATATAACCTACTTTTGAAGTATTAGATATTAATGCTAAAATAAAATATGTATTTCATCAAATTTTAGGTACTATACATTACATTCTGCCTAAAACAAGACCTGCATGATGCTTGTTATCCTAAGATACAACTCAATCTATAGGGAATTAACATCCTGTTATATCTGTTATCCCTATATTAAACTTTAACTTTAGGTACTTTGTCTTCATGCCCAGCAAAAAAAAATCTACCCTTAATATATAATCTTCTTCTTATATCCTTCTATTGTATATTCACCTTACATTGATCTGGTTTATAATGACTTGGTCTTTATACCCTTTATTCTATGATTGACTCGATTTTTAAAGATCTCAATTATAAATTGGTAGTCATATCAACTATAGAAACTATGGTTGCATAATTGCATTTGAGGTAAGCATAAACAACACAAATAATCTAAATATTTAATATAATTATCACCAATGTTGTGTTAATAAAACACGAATAATCTGTAATAAGATTAACATAAACACGATATGAATGTAAATGTGAGTTAATCCAAATATAAAATGCCATATCGAATAGTAAATTCTCGTCCCTAAGAACAACTCTGCAAACACCATTTGTAAATGAGAAATAACTCCTAGTTACTTGAAATAATTTTTATTTGTTTAAAAAAACTTTATTAAGATAGAAAATCAACCCTTCATATCTTAGGAAAGTATTACAACAAATTAAACAAACGAATAACTTATTTCAAAGAAATTTCTTCTTACATATGTTTTTTTTTTTTTTTTTTCAAAAAAAGTAAACTTAAGCAAAAAATAGTTCCGTCTTTCATAGGAAAGAAATTAGTATGAGAATAATTAGACTTAAAAGAGGTAGTTGTAATTTACACCAACAGTACCAAGTTAATAGTAATAAATAGCGAATCAAAAAGCATTATCTGATAGAAATTCAACTCTTTTCCCACTCACAACACACTCTCCACATTTTAGCCACAACACAATGGTGCATCCAATAGCCGAGGCCAACGAGACTGGCCCTTTCGGAACCCTCACGCCGGACGAGTTCTACGCTCGCCACTCAGTGAGTCACGGCTCCGAGTTCATTACTAACCCTAGGGGTCTTAAGCTCTTCACCCAGTGGTGGACCCCACTCCCTCCTGCCAAACTCATCGGAACCCTCGCCCTCGTCCATGGCTTCACCGGCGAGTCCAGCTGGCTCCTCCAACTCACCGCAATCCACTTCGCCAAGGCTGGATTCGCCGCCTGCGCCATCGACCACCAGGGTCACGGCTTCTCCGAAGGCCTCAACACCCATATCCCCGACATCAACCCCGTCGTCGACGACTGCATCTCTTTCTTCGACGCCTTCCGCTCGCGCTTCGATCCCTCGCTGCCTTCCTTCCTCTACTCCGAATCCCTCGGCGGCGCCATCGCGCTCCTCATCACCCTCAGCCGTCGAGGATCGCCGTGGAACGGCCTCATCCTCAATGGCGCCATGTGCGGGATCAGCGACAAATTCAAACCGCCGTGGCCGCTCGAGCACTTCCTCTCCCTCGCCGCGGCGATAATCCCGACGTGGCGCGTGGTTCCCACGCGCGGCTCGATCCCTGATGTCTCGTTTAAGGAGTTGTGGAAGAGGAAGCTGGCGCTGGCGAGTCCGAGGAGGACGGTGGCTCGCCCACGCGCCTCCACGGCGCAGGAGCTGTTGAGGATATGCCGGGAGCTGCAGGGAAGGTACGAGGAGGTTGACGTGCCGTTACTGGTGGTGCACGGCGGCGACGACGTGGTTTGCGACCCGGCTTGCGTGGAGGAGTTGTACGCACGCGCCGCGAGTAAGGATAAGATGCTGAAGATATATCCTGGGATGTGGCACCAGTTGGTTGGTGAATCTCAAGAGAACGTGGAGTTGGTGTTTGGGGACATGTTGGAGTGGCTTCTGAGCCGTGCTCAACGCGCCGCCGTAGACGGGGGCGCTTGAGGGCAAGTGTTTGGGTATTATATTTGTGATTTTAAATTGCGGTATTGTGAAAAACCTCTTGAAACCGCATCAGATTACACTTTAAATCCATGACTATATCATGTAATAGTAAGATGATAATATTGGTTATTTACCAAAAAAAAAGAAAAAAAAAAGATGATAATATTGGTTGGCTCATGTTTAGAATTAACTAGTTGTTCCTAAAATGTTATAGGTTCCACCAATCTATCCGTGCAATTCTCATATAGTGTAAACTTTTTTATTTAAAATATCAAAATGGATTATTTTTTTCTCAGAAAGTAGAGAAGTGATAGTGATAACTAATTTCAGACAAATTATGAATTTTCAAGTATTTTTTTTTAAAAAAAAAAATAATTGTATAATATGGTGTTATATATAACATTCATAAAATTAGAGTTATTCTATGATTTAAATTTCGTTATAGTTTATGTTTTAAAATGAGAGGTATAATTTTTGTAAAAGAAAAATGCATAGAAATGCTTATGGATATTATATTGTTGACCCAACTTCCAACTTCCAATTTTATGGGATGTCACGTCGGAAGTGTTGAGTAGATTCAAGACCACCAAAAAGCATGACCCACCGAATTTTTAAGCTTTCCTCCAGAGTAGTTAGGATATTGTTATACTTGCAGAGTTTATAATATCTAAGTATGTGCAGGACCGTTGGACTGAGATAGTGTCAACTCTGTTTATATGGACAAATAAGACTTCGTGATGTATTTAGTATTTGTATTTCTTTCTTCTGCGATCTCACCTATCAAATCCCAGAATTTTGAGTTTGATTAGGGTAAATGAAGGTATCAGTGTAAGCAAATTTCTTGACTAGAGAGTAAGAGTCAACCTCTTCTTAGGTGTGAGTGTGACTTCATCTCTTACTACTATGTTTTCTTTACTCAATGTTTTGGCATTCATAGGTATTAATTTCTACAAAGATTGATTACCTAGTGTTCTAGATTCTTTTAAGGTGGCATTTACGTGAGTGCAAATGTGCAATTCTATTGTCATCACAACCTTATGACTACAATAACGTGCCTAATTATCCTATTTGTGGTGATTTTGCCTCCCAGTTAGTTAATGCTGTCCTGTGTTGTTCAAGTGGCAATACGTAATTCATATACAGGCTTATATGATGGAATTTTGACAAAAGGAGTAAACCCAATAAGAAAATTATCACCCAAACAACCTTTTTCTTCAATAATTGAGGCCATTCAATTTCACAGGGTTCGCCTTTTATGGGCCGGGTTGGGAAACAATTGGCCGTTTAAAGTTACTACTTACTAGTCTACGGGATTTCAAAAACTTTTTATATTGGATTCAAATCTTTTGTCAATAACTTGGCAAATAATTTGAAAAAATAATGCTCCTTGCAGACGAGTGCTATATGTTGTACTTTGATTAAGAAAATTAATAGTTGATCTTGCGTATATTAATCATAGTTTTACTTCAAAAGAATTTAAAAGCATGGAAAGAATTTGTAAACTTAATAGTAGCAACAAATTTTTGTAACTTTATTCCCCATAAAGTCTTCATAAATTATCGTGCACGTTATTAACAGCATTGCTTTGATTATTTCTGCTGAGGCTGGTTTCTGCCATGCAATTTGAGAAACTTGAATATTGACAACACGGTTCGATTAGGGTCAACAATAATCTGCATATGTCTCGGGGAAATGTCACACGAGAAATTGAATTACTTTTCCTTACAAATTAAATGAGACGGAATGTCAGAAAGGAAAAATGTTGAGGAACTATATTTTATCATTATATGCTAAGGCATATTACAGTAATTTTTGAAAATCAGACACAGTTAGTGTCCACTCCATAAATGCAGGATCCGTAGTATTATGTAACGCAATATGTTAAGATAAGATCATCTTGATCTTATCTTTCCAACAACCTGCTGTTCATAGTATATTATTGTTTCCTAGTTATTAGCTTAGTTTATTTGTTCCTTATTATCAGCATAGCTGTTGGTTCCTTATTATCAGCATAGCTGTAGTTTATTTTCAAATTTACATGTAACAACCGCTTGTATATATTTTGGCTTCAGCCACAATGCAATATAGATTAAACTCTTCACTCCAAACCTGCTTTCTATATGGTATCAGATTAAAAAAAAAAAAAGTGCCGATCCTTTTCTGTTCAAACCTATTTTCCATGGCCGCTTCTGATTCTTCTGCTGCAAACACTAACAATAGCTCTGCTACTACCACTACTTTCAAACCTTCAAATAGTCGTTCCCCATTTTATCTGCATGCCTCTGACAGCCCAGGACTTCTTCTTACTAATGTAGTCTTGCGAGGAGATTCTAATTATGATGTTTGGGCCAAGGCACTGAAAAATGCACTTCTTGCCAAGAACAAGCTGGGCTTTATTGATGGCTCCATTACCAAACCAAATAATGATGCCACTGATGAAGCTCATGCCTGGATCACTTGCAACTCAATGCTGAACAGTTGGATTCACAACACAATTGACTCCTCTCTTCAGCCTTATATCCAATACTTTTCTACTGCCAAAGCTCTTTGGGACGACCTGCAAGAACGCTACTCCATCCAGAATGCTCCAAAAATTTACCAACTAAAATCGAATCTGTTTCTTTTGAGGCAACAGGGAATGTCCATCAGCACATACTACACTCACCTACGTGCTGCATGGCATGCACTTGATGCTGCCCGTGTCCTCCCCACTTGTTCTCTTGGTGCTAACTGCAATGTGGCTAAGCACATTACAAAGGAAATGGAGGATGATAGGGTTTATCAATTTCTTCTGGGACTGGATAATTCCAAGTTTGGCACACTTCGCACACAACTTTTGAACCAACCTGATTTGCCATCACTGAACAAGGTTTTTTCCACACTCATTCAAGAAGAGACTCAATACAACATGATTCAGAATACACCTACTTCATTTGATGTTCTGAGTTCTGTTGCTCATGTCCCTCGAACCACTCCATCTACTCCTGCTCCTAACTTGGTCTGCAGTCATTGTGGCAAACCAAACCATGACATCTCCACTTGCTATAAACTTCATGGAAGGCCTTCCAAAGGGCGTGGCAAAGAACGAGGTCAATCTTTCGATACTTGTAACCCCATTGGTCGTCCTACTGCTCACACGGCCGCTGTTGTCCCAATCCAGCCCGTTGATCATGCCTCTGCAGTCTCTGCCTTGACTCCTGAACTCATTCAGAAGCTTGTAGCTTTGGTGGACTCACCTTCCTCCTCTGACAATAATTCCCTCTCTGGTAAGATTTCACATTTTTCCTCTTGGCTCGTGGATAGTGGGGCTTCTCAGCACATGACTGGCCTTCTACATCTGCTTACTGATATTCATTCAACTTCCAACCTCATTACCTATGGTGGATGACTCTGATGACAGGAGGAGTCCTTTACTTACTGACGTTCAACTTCCAACCTCATTACCTATTACTGCAAATGAGGACACTAATACAAATGATTCTGAGGTGTCCCTTGTTGCACCACCTGATGATAATGTTGGTATGGATCCCTCCCACGAAGCTGCTGAATCTGGTTCATCATCTTGCAATGAGGTTCCAGTTTCCACAAGTGCACCTCTCGGTCGTGGTCACCGTTCTAAAAGGCCTCCTGCATATCTTCAAGAATTTAAATGCACCAATGTAATTGCACATAACACCTCCGCTCCTACCCAGGCTAGTCTATCCTCAGGTACTTTATATCCCATAGCAAATTATGTTTCATGCTCTAATTTTTCTTCTACACATCAGCAGTTTCTTGCAGCAATTTCAAGCAACAATGAGCCTCGTTTTTTTAAAGACGCTGTGCTCGATGAAAGATGGTGTGTAGCTATGCGTAAAGAAATAGATGCACTTGAACAAAATCAAACATGGGATCTTACTTCACTGCCACCAGGCAAGAAAGCCATTCCATGCAAGTGGGTCTATAAAATTAAATACCATGCGGATGGGTCTATAGAGCGATATAAGGCTCGCCTTGTGGTAGCTGGTAATAACCAAATAGCTGGGGAAGATTATTTTGATACTTATGCACCAGTTGCAAAGATGGTAAGCGTTCGTACTCTTCTAGCTGTTGCGGTTGCCAAAGGATGGAAGTTATTTCAACTTGATGTCACCAATGCATTTCTACACGGGGACTGTAAGAACCCGCACCGCTAATTAAGGTAATTAGTAAATTAATTATGATAATTAGGAAATAATTCCATAATTGACCCTAATAATTATTAATGGGCTTAGATAATTATATTGAGTGAGTAAAAATGCTGAAAGTCGTTTTTCGGAAGAAAAGCGCAGATACCGGTTCTGCTACTCGGTATAAATGCGTACCGGAAAAGTATCCTGGAAAATTATAACGAATGCATGATAATTACTAGAATATTATGTAGGACTTGTAAAACAAGTTTCAAGTCAAAATGACGTAATCTGATGCCAGAACTGATACTGGCTATGGAAAAGCGCGTACCGGAAAGGTGCTCCGAAAAATAAAATAAAAATATGAAAAATCTTAGAAAAATGCGTAGGTCTAGATTCTAAAGTTTGAGATCAAGATCTTTTACTTTGCTATTAAGGCTAATACTGTGCGATTAGTGGCTTTGCCTATATATAGACTCATTAAGGGCACAAAACCCTAGGCCATACAATTCCTACGTGAGTTTTCCCTGCAGCTTTGAGGCAGCCCCCTTGTTCCTCCATTTCTTCCTCCTTTCTCACCAAAGCCACCTCCTTTGATCATTGTTTCTCTTCTTGATCAAGTGAACACTTGAGTGTGGGCATTGGAGAGTGCTTGTGTGCATATTGTGTGTGGTGAGCCTTGCTTTTCTGAGTTGAGAGGTAGTTAGTGAGCATGAGTTTGGAGCTTTAGTAATGGCTACTTTGTGGTAGTCATTGTGAGCTTCAAAGTGCCTTCTTGTGGTGCAAGAACCCATCTTGAAGTGCCATTTTCGTGCTCCTACTTAGGCTGAGTTTGAGGGACCTTGGGAGAGCTCCAAGAGCACAACTTGCCTCTGTTTTGAACTTTGGTAAGTTACCTCACTATGATCATGAGTTTATGATGCTTAAAGTTGATGTCTTGGCCATGTTTAATGAGCAAACAAGAGGGTATAAGGTATATGAACCTAAAATGAACTAAAGATGCATGCTTTAACGTGTACATGTGTTAAAAGTTGGATCTTTGGGTTGGATATTCACGAAATGCAGAAACTGCATTCTGTCGTGAGATATCCGGATATTTGTCGAACAGATATCCGGATATCAGTATCCGGATATGGTATCCGGATATGGCATATCCGGATATGCCCCTTCTGATATCCGGATATCCTGGGTTCTGCGCAGACAGTAGCTTTACTGTATGAACAGTAAGCTATTGGGTGTGTGTGGACCCTAGTTCAAGGAAGTTGAACTTCTGTAATAAATGGACTAAGTCAGAATCATATGATTAAGGGCTTATGGCTTTGTTGGAAGCCTTAAGACGTAAAACGTAAAGGAAAGGCGTAGTCTTTAAGTTGTATGCATGTTGTGCATTAATATTGACTTGTTAATGGTCCATATCAGATTGTGATACTGCTGTTTGTGGACTTGTGAGTGGTTGGACTCTTGGCTTGGATAGCTAGCTTGCAAGGTAAGCTTTCGTGTCCTCGGTTTAGCCATTTTGATGTTCCACCATGTCCCATGGGGATGGGTTTATGCATGTTGTGTTACATGCTTTATTATTTTGAAATGTTGTTGAGCTGTTTATATGTAATGAGCTATTATGATATGCATGTGGTGTCCACCTAGACGGTAATCCTGAGTATGTAGTACATACAAGATGGAGAAGCATGTGGGTGAGGTGCAGGTAGTATCCATGTACTCATGTAGGCATAGACGTATTCCTACATTTCTCTGGCCAGTAGATTTGAAAGCACACATGACATGATTAATTGCTGCATCGCATGATTTTAGAACTTATACTGTAATACTGTTTTTAGAACTTATATTACACATGTAAGTGAGCTTGGGGTGGAGACAAGGACCCCTTGTCTTACTGAGATTTCTTGTTAGAGATCTCACCCCACGTTTGGGGACGCTTATTTCAGGATCAGGTAATGTCGAGGGCTCAGGTGGCAGGAGGCCAGAGCTGAGCTGATATTCTGATATGCTGACGTGCTGGTTGTGGATTGCTGTTTATTTGACTGCTGTTATGTTTTCTGCTTCATTTATGTTAAGTTTATGTTATGACTGATATTGGGCATTGTTGCCTTATTTGGTGAGCATGGGGTTTGTCCATGCCACATGGTTGTGCTATTGTCTTTTAATTAATGTTGTAATTAAAGTATCAGGATTTTGACCCAGGCTACTTGTGTAGACCTGTGGCTTTAGATACTCACAGTATATTTATGTTCGAGGTATTCAGTTAGTTGTCTTGCAATTTACATACAGGCAGTATTTTTATGAAAATGATTAAGTAATCAAGTTGGTTAAGTTAATGACGTCATAATTGAATTAAAGAAAAAGTTATTCCGCATTTTAATTAAGCGTGGCTTAATACGATAGTGTGTTAACAATCCGGGTTAACTCGGGCTGTTACAGGGACCTTAATGAAGAGGTCTATATGCGGCTTCCTCCAGGTTTTAATCATAGCAATCCTCATCAAGTATGTCGTCTAAAGAAATCCCTTTACGGCTTGAAACAATCTCCACGCAACTGGTTTGCCAAGCTTCGTACATCCATTGAATCATATGGTTTTGTACAATCCAAAGCTGATTACACCTTGTTTACATTGAAGAGGGCTAACGCTTTTGCCGTCCTACTTATATACGTTGATGATATTGTCTTAGCTGGCTGTTCAGAGTCCATATGCACTGATATTAAAGTTTTTCTTCAGTCTTGCTTTAACATCAAGGATTTAGGCGTCCTTAAATATTTTCTTGGTTTAGAAATAGCTCATGGTTCTTCTGGTTTGTTTCTCAACCAAAGAAAATATGCTTTGGACATTTTACATGAAGCAGGTCTTCTTGATTGCAAGCCATGTGCCTTTCCCCTTGAGGCTAATCACAAACTAGCAATATCTGACAGTGCACCCTTCTCTGATCCTGCTCGCTACAGAAGATTAATTGGCCGGCTGGTTTATTTAACAATTACTCGACCAGAATTGAGTTACTCCGTTCATGTTCTATCTCAGTTTATGCAATCCCCAACCGAGGATCAATACCAGGCTATTATTCGTCTTTTAAGATATATTAAAGGTGATCCAGGACAAGGTCTTCTGCTAAGCAAGGATAATGATCTACAACTGCGTGCCTACTCGGATTCAGATTGGGCAAGTTGTCCACTCACTCGACGCTCAATTACAGGTTATTTCATCATGCTGGGTTCTTCTCCAATCTCATGGAAGACTAAGAAACAGCCCACAGTCTCTCGTTCCTCCGCAGAAGCTGAGTATCGCGCCATGGCAGCTGCTACATCTGAGCTCCTTTGGCTAAAAACCTTTCTTCACTTACTCGGCGTTCCACATTCTCAATCTATGGCTTTGTTCTGCGATAATCAAGCTGCTATGCATATTGCAGCAAACCCAGTGTTTCATGAACGCACAAAACATATTGAAATTGACTGCCATTTTGTTCGTGATCACGTTTTAAACCACAATATCAGCACTGCTTATGTACGTTCAGATCACCAGCTTGCTGACATTTTTACTAAGGCCTTGGGCATGAAACAATTTGTTTTTCTTCGAGACAAGCTGGGCACTACATCCTTACATGCTCCAGCTTGAGGGGAAGTGTTAAGATAAGATCATCTTGATCTTATCTTTCCAACAACCTGCTGTTCATAGTATATTATTGTTTCCTAGTTATTAGCTTAGTTTATTTGTTCCTTATTATCAGCATAGTTGTTGGTTCCTTATTATCAGCATAGCTGTAGTTTATTTTCAAATTTACATGTAACAACCGCTTGTATATATTTTGGCTTCAGCCACAATGCAATATAGATTAAACTCTTCACTGCAAACCTGCTTTCTATACAATATGAAATACAACTAGTAATTAAAATGTCAAGTACCTTGGTCATAGGGTGTTCATTTTTTGTACCACCCATCTTTGCTAAAAGACGGGAACCAATTCCTCTTACATAAATGGCCAGCTTGTTATACAGAATTAAAAACCATACATCATGGATACGGGCCGAGGCATGAGCTTTGCGGATAAGGGCCTGGAGCCCAAAAGGTATAGAAGGAAGCCCAGGTACCTACTAAGACCACCAGTTGTCATGGGCCTAGCTCAATTCTAGCCCAGTTTCTAAATCCATTAACTGATCCCCCGTTTTTTCTCATTTTCGAAAATTTCCCTACGGTAGTTATTGTTGTTGTTAATTTTTTTAAGTGATGCTAACATTCTTTTCATGTTTAGGAAAAACGCAATGAAAAGATTTAAAGTACTCTCTTGCTCTCCTCCAATCCTCCTTTCTCTCCGGTTGCTCGACCTCTCAGGTTCAATCCACCACCGCATGCAATTCACACTCAGTGTAAAATTTTACATAAAAGAGGAGGAAGATTATAGTTACAACTTTTCTTTTACAACATCTTACAACCATACTTTATTACCGTTAATTTCCGTCAATCAACGGTTATCATTTATTGTGAATTAATAATTAATTAATGAGTTTAATTTGCTAAAATGATAACCGTTGATTGGCGGAAATCAACTGTGATAAGATATGGTTGTAAGAGATTGTAAAAAAAAGTTATAACTATAAACTTCCCAAAAAAGATTATTAAAAGAGTTTACACTTGTATAATTAAATAATAATTTTTCGTGGACCACGATCTTCTACGTATATTTTATTACTAGATATAATGAACGAGAAAAAAAAAATAATGAACGAGAATTTGATTTAAAGATAGCCAACCATTACATTGACAAATGCACCGCCTGCAGTTCATAAGCCAATAGTAATGGATCCGGTTCCAATTTTCACAATGTTACATCATGGGGCACACGCACCACAAATTTGTTGACGTTTTAATCATTTATTTTATTTTATGATAGATCATATTTATTGCTTGCGTTATCATTTTTTGTTTGGGGGTATTCGACTTGTTTTATCTTCAATAGAATATATTTACATGATTAGACAATATTATATGTGTCGGTACATATTTAGTTGATTTTCAAAGCAAAGTCAAATATACTGTTTGTGAAAGATACAATTAGTGTAAGTAGCATCATGCAAATTTCCTGGGTACATGAACTCATGAAGTAACCAAAATGGATCCACAATTCCAAAAAAGCCTATAAAGTTTTGGGCCCAAGGAGTCCCCTTCGAATGGGGATGGGATAGTAACACAACATTTGTGGATGTACTGCACTACCCTAGCACCTACATATATAGGTCAAATGTTGCGTTGTGACCCTGTTGTAGAATATCTCCTCGTACAGCAACAAACATTATAAAATTTAGAAAAAGATAGACCAAATCTTATAATTAGAAATTAATGTAGTATACAAAACCAAATCATATAAAAATTAGAGTTAATGTTTATAGGATGCAATTAATGGTAGTAAGAGGAGGCACTCAAGCTTTATTATTGGTTTTCGTTTTCAACAGAATTTGCTATTTGCTATAGAACTCATTACTTGAAATTTGGTCCACACAAGTGATGCAAAGGAGTTAAAATGGAGAATGGGGATTTAATGGGATTCCGAAAAGGCAAAATGGATAGAAGTATTGCATTAATTGCCAATGAAAAGAGAGTAAAACATGTCACTGTCTGGGTGAGGGTGTCCTTAGGTCATTTATGGAGACAAATTAATAGACTCGTAACAAATGGACATGGTTGGATAGTGAATAGAACTAGGAGAATGGGTAAAAGTCTCAAGAGATTAATTGTGAAAAGGACCTGATCAAGAGTTATTAGTTATTACCCAATTGAGAGAAGCTAAGAATCGATCTCTCATTTTTTTTCTTCTTCTAGAAAGTAATGTGTGTGAAAGCAAACTATCCACGTATGACCTTAATATGTTACTTCAGCACGGGTGAATCATTCCCTAAATTTTACTTTTTTTAATTATTTTATGTATAAAATAATTTTTTTTAATAATAATAAGCTATTAATACTGATAATTAGCTCCTTCGACAAAAATATTTATAATCATTAATATCTCTTATTAATTTTAATAATATTTATGAAACTTAAAATTTTATTTTCGTCCCCTATTATAAAAAAATATTGCATCCGACACTGTAACTTCAGGCTTTTTTATTATGATGTTTGGAAGCGAGATATTGTTCTTGCTTTCAATATTTTAATTTAATTATTTTTTAATTAATTAAATAAGTCAATCTTATTGTTTATCGTCAGTTTCAATTAATTCTAATCATATTCTTTTAAGGGAAAAGCTAACATTATGTACTCTATTGTTTCTTCCTACTCTCACATCATTTTCCGTGCAAACTTTTTTCTTCATTTATTTTTTTAATATTTGGTGGGCTCTACAAAAATATGTCTCTGACATGATCTATTGAATTTTCTGTTACATAACATTAACAAAACCCTTATTTTAATATGTTAGTGGTATTGAAACTATAGTAGTTGATCTAATGGTCATGGTAAGCATTAACTAAAATAAATGGGAGAAAGTATTAATGAGTAGAGCTGGCAAAACGGGTTTGACTCAGTGGGTTGATCTGCCCCGCCAATCAAACGGAGAGGAGTAGAGGTGGCAAAGTGGGCAGCCCGCCCCGCCCCAGCCCACCATCAGCCCGCCAAAAAATGAGTCAGCCCGCCCCGCCCTGCTTTTGAAAGTGGGCTGAAAAACTCAGCCCGCCCTGCCCCGTTGAGCGGGTTGGCCCGCCGGCCCGAGCGTATTTTACACTGACCCGCCTCGGCCTGCCTATGCCCACCAAAAAATGAGTATGCCCCGCTTTTGAGACGAGTTGAAAAACTCAGTCCGCCCCACCCCGTTAGCTGGTGGGGCGGGTTGGCCCGCCGAGCCGAGCCCGCTTTGCCACCTCTGGGGGGAGACAGATTGAGTTTTACAATCCATTTTCAAAAGCAAGGTGGGGCGAGCTGACTTATTTTTCGGTGGCTTGATGACGGGATGAGACGAGTCAGTGTAAAATAGATTCGGGCCGACGGGATGAATTTTTTAGTCCATTTTCAAAAACAGGATATGGCAGACTAATTCATTTTTTGAAGAGTCAATAATGAGACGTGACAGGGTGGTCACCTCTACTAATGAGAATGACACTCGAGTTTTATTTCTCCTTGAGATAGTTAGTTTTTGATTTTTTATAGTACAAAGATTGTAATGAGACCTAAATGTATGAATTCCTATGAATTAATTGCAATAAATTGAGGTTTGTGATTGTTAAATTTCACCTCTCCCAACTTCAGCTTCTTATTCATAACCTATATATAGAATTTCAATTCCAATTACATTACTTTAAAAAAAAAAAATAATAAAGTATTTGTAAAGCTCTTGAAAAAGCATGGTTCCAAAATTCCACACGGTTCTTCCCATGCTTAAAATAGCAAAGTTTAGGAGCCAGTTCACATGACAACATTAGTATATTGTAAAAGTACATCGTTGCCAGAAAATAAAACGCACACAAAATTGTGATCTTTAACATCACGAGGATATCTAATCAAGTTTTGGGTTCAAATTTTTGTGAATGCAAAAAAAATTCTATAAGAGAATTGATCCCATCATGATATAAATGTTCTAAATTCGAATAGAATTACCTCCGATATAGGATATCTATGTTTATTAAAAAAAAAAAAAAAATCGAGTGAGTGGTGGATTGCTTAAAAGATGCCATGCGATGGCAGACACGCATGCAGAGAAGTGCTAAATGAGAAGAGCAAATACAAATCAAAAGGACGATCCATTAGCAGAACATTATGATTTATGAGAATAGCGATATAAATGATGAAATGAAAGTTTAAAAGGAGTGGTTTATCAACTACCTAGGAGGAGAAAGAACAAAGTTGATAGTATGATAGTATAAATGATCATATGTCTTTCAATCTATTCACACCTGAAGTTGGCCACGTGTTTTCTAAATCAAATTGACTAACTCCACTAATCTCATCAAGCACTCCTTTGATTCCTTCTTTAAGAAAACGATTTGGATTTATTTCTCTCTTTCTCACTAGTGATGTCTTCTTTGTGTTTAATGGCCAAACTTCTGATTATTGGACCTTGTTTGCCACTATTGACCATCGAACAAAGACTTAAATTGACATAGTAATGGACTTTGCAGTCCCAATTAAGCAACACAAAAGTATTAATAATTGATTATACACACGGCCATAAACATGTACACGTCAATACTATTAAATCGAGGCGGAGCCACGTGTTAGTTGGGTGTGGCATCGGCTCGGGTTAAATTTTAACAAATTATACTTATCATATATAATTATATAATTAATTATAATTTGGTCCAATCTAAAATTATAATTTGACCCAGATTAAAATTTATATTTTGGCCTTATCAAAAAATAAAAATATATTTAGTGAGAGATTTGGATAAATTGTATTAAGTTATGTGTTCCATTTCCTTTTATATAAAAAAATTAAAATATATTCAATAAAATTTAAAAATATTTAATAAAATTATAATTTTTTTATGCTTCCTGTGCAAGTGTTTTGTATTTAATATAATATAATATGAACTAACTAAAATTAAGAAAAATAAATACACATATAATTTTTTGGCCCGGGCTCTCATTGTAGCCTGGTTCCGCCACTGATTAAATCGAGATCTATCATTGATTTGGTTGGAATATTGAATCAGTGAATCACTAGTTGAACCGCAAGACCCGGATATGTATATAAATTTATATTTTATATTCAATTATATAATAAATATTTTAAATGGTACAAATGAAGTAACCAAACGTAGCGTAGTTATAAATACTATAATCTATATTTTTATAACAAGGGTTCGATCCCACTATATGCAACTTTTGAAACAATTTTATTAATTGATATGATAAATATATTAAATGATGCATATTAACCAACAATTGAATTGAATGTAGTTGATTGGTAAGTAATTGTTTGCTATCCTCATGAGACACGGGTTTGAATCCTATGGCTGCAATCTTTTTAATTTTTGTATATAATTAATAAAATGTTTTAATTTTTTTTAAACAACGAAATAGGAAAGATTAATGAATATGTTATAAACATCACTAAAATGTCGGGAAAACATCATCAAAAAACAATTAGAAAAAGAGAGAACAAAATTAGGGAAGATAACATTACATACCCTTTTGAAAGAGAGTTTCTTTCACGAGGGTTTCAGGTTGTTGTCAGTTTGCAAGACTCAAAGCCTCTGTTTTGATCATCATTGTTTTTTAATAACATGAATTATCTTTAAAAAAAGATTAATTAGTACACAATACATTTTGAAATAATTGAGTTAAATTAAATACACTCTTTTTTATAGTCTTAAATTAAATACTTAACTTACACAATATCTATTCATAAAAAATTATTATTATTTGGTTCAATAAATAATTTATTATAAATTTCTTAAAATCATGATGTTAATATTTGATGCACAAGTTTTATTCAGTAATGTTGCTTAACATTTATTTGCTAAATTATTACTAAAACGATGATAATATCTACTTTGATTATATAATTATTATAAGATTATTTGAGAAAAAAATTTACTTTTTTTGTATATAATAAAATTTAGAGTAAAACCCTTTTTTGGATCTCTAACAAAAAATACGGGATCTATTTTCTTCCCTTGCAAAACAAATCAATATTCTTCCTTTTTTAGGAACTAAACTGAATCTTTATCAATGTTATAAAACCCGGCCCAGTGAATGACTCAGTCAGGGTATTGGGTTAATGAGTCACTGGTTGAACCAGTGGGTTACTGGTTGAACCGCTTGAACCGGTTGTATATATAAAATAAATATTAAAAAAATTAATTTAATAATCTAATTAATATAACCCAAATAATTGTTTTTCTTTGCTGAGCAACATATAAAAACAATATTGTGGTTTAGGGTTTGTTTGAGATTGATGATGTGATAAGTTGTTTATTTTAAAAACACAGTATTAAGTTGGTAAAATTACTTGCTAGGGTTCTCTTATGGGGTGTTTGGTTGAGGAGGAATTTTTTAAATGCTAGGGAAATGTAATTGATAGGAAAATTGTTGGAAAGTGAGTTTAGTAGGAAAATGTAAAAAAAAAAAGTTGTTTGGTTGGAAAAAAAATTACCGGGCAAATTAGATAAGATTTATAAAGTCTGTGTTTGGTTTGAGGTAAAATATAGATGAGAAAATAAGTCACAATTACGAAAATATCCCTACTTTTAAAATTTTTGGAAAAAAAAAATATAAATTAGAGAGAAACGCGCAAAAGAAAAAGAACCGAAATGCTTCCCAAATCCTGTGTCATTGTTGTTTTTATTTAGTTTTTCTTTAAGCAAGTCCTTTATTTGTTAGTTACGCAACCATTGTAAATCATGAGACAATTGCACTGGTATTTTAAATGAGGGTATTTTAGTCTGAACCTATTTTCCCTTCTTGCTCATTTAGCCGGACAACCACAAATACTACCTCCAATTTGGCTTTCTGAATAGTGATTTTTGCTTGCAATTTTGCATTGCTATGCAAATGAGTTCCCTGGGAAAAAATTGTAATTCTCTCAACCAAACATGGTTTTCACCTTTTCCCAACATCAGATGCATAGGAAAATATTTGGAAACCCTCAACCAAACACCACCTTAGTATATTATATCGTGTTGCTCTTGCATTTCAACTGAAATGCTACGTAGTATTTCTGTAATATTTCATTCAACTAGATGATTAAGTGGCCTTTGTGGTGGATTTTTTTAATAATTTGTTTCTTTCTCTTGTCCAAGGGTAGTCTCTTTAGCAAGCATGAAATGGAGCTATCTTTGATTGGCCTTCACAATGCTGGGAAAACATCACTTGTAAATGTTATTTCAGTCGCAAATGTGTAAGTAATGCCAATATATTGAGGACAGTGGCGGAGTCAGGAAGGAAGCAGATCCAGCTAGTGCTAAAAGATTCAATTGGTAAAATCTAGCTAGTACCAATGTTGTATTATTTTTAAAAACCTAACTAATATTAAAGCAATATTATAATTTTTAAAGAGAATATGTAGTATTTTTGAAAATTAGCTGGTGCCAAGTGGCTCCGCCACTGATTGAGGATCGTGTTGGTGTTCTAACAGTTCATGAAGATGAGAGATACAAGATCCATGGGGGGAGGGAGAGAGAAGCAGGGAAACATGGCTCTATTAAATGTTGAGGAAGAGAGATTTTTTGTATCGATCAAAGTAAGGCCTTTGAATGAGAGAGAGATAACAAGGAACGATGTATCGGACTGGGAGTACATTTCTGGCAACACCATCAGATTCAGGAACATCAGTCTTGGAGAACAGCGATGTAAATTCAAGATTTAAAGTTTCCACATCGGCCAAATAAGGGAGAAGTATAATTTTTATAAAATGTTGGACATGCGTTCAGTACAACATGATTCACAGTATCCACGTGGTCTTGGCCCAAGAAAATCGGTTTGTTCTCTGGGTCGAGTCACCAATTAATAGCCGGTTTCCGGTTCGACCCGGTCGGTACAGTTTTTATAACATTGGTCTTTATTGAATTTTATGAAGGTCCACAATTTCAAAGAAGTAAGATTGTAGAGCGATCAAAAATTAATTTTTTTTTGTCTTTATTGAATTTATGAAGGTCCACATTTTCTAAAGTTGATTTCCTTTGAAAGGGACGAAAGTAGGGATCTTACTTTTTGTTGGGGAATCAAAAGGGATTTTACTCTAAAATTTACTTAATATATTATAAACAACTATATTATCATATAAGAATATCTCCAAAACTATTTTCATGACATATTATAAAAAAATACAATTAATATGAAAGATGGATAGACAATGATATAGAAAGTATAAATAAATTAAAAATGTATTTGACTTTGAAACTACTTGAGGATAATTAATTAATCAAATAAAAATAATTGCGAAGGAGTGTAAATAAAAAGAAAAAGAAAAAGAAAAAGAAAAGAGAAGGAACAATAACCCCAACCCACCTCAGCGTGTAACAAATTTCTCGGGGACGAAACTAGCATTTGTAGAATTGATTAAAAAAAATATTTATTTCTTCCTTACGTTGTTACATAAGATGAATAATGTTGGATTCAGCGTTTATTACTATGTCGAAAATTACATTTATTAGTTCATAAGCAATTTTTATTTATTTATTTATTTGAACATGTAATCTTTTTCTTTTGTTACTTAAGCACGTCAGCAATCAACATGGTTTGATTTTACTTTGATCCTATCTACTTTTTTGGCATGATACTAACAACGGCTGAAATTGAGCCGGGCCGGTTTATAACGCTTACGACTCGATCTATGTTAAGTCAGTCTTATCTAATATATTTTGTAGGTCTTAAAAAAACTTTGTTTAGTAAAAAGATCGTAGATCCACTTTCACAATGCCTAGTCTATAAACCTACGGATAGGCCTATATTATACTATTTATTTTTTTTTGGTTACAATATACTATTTATTTTAAATAAAATAAAATAAGTATGCATTGAAGAAAAAATAAAACATATAAATTTAATTAATTGCAATTATTTATAACTTAATTATATTTGATTATATTTTGATAGAATTCTGAATTTATTTATTATATAGGAGGAACCAACATCTCAGCATGTTAGATGACGTATATAAATATATTAAAAGATTTTTGAGAGAGGTTAATTATACATACTACAAATATCATGATGTGTTTGTTGGAGTCATGTAGTTATTTTAATTTACATTGTATGGATTTGTTTGTTGGATATGATGAAATATATGTTATTTAGTTTGAGCATTTTGCTTTTGAAAGTGACTTAAATGCAGATTGTATGAGTTTGAGAGTGGATTCTCTCATGTGCTAATTAACATGACCATGTCATGTGGGCCAATCATAACCATACATGGGTGAATTAATGGTGATAAGGGAGAAGGGAGAAGAGAGAAAAAATATAAGAATAGAAAGTTACACAATCATCATCGTTGATAATTATTAATGGTTAAGATCATCTCATATGACATGATCATGTTAAATTACACATGAGAGGATCCATTTCCTATGAGTTTTGTTGTGATTCATGATTCTGTTTGGACGTTGAAATTATGATTTTTGGTTTAGCAACATAATTTAAGTATTTTGTAATGTTGATTCATGGTTCTGCTTGAAAGTTAAAAATTAACAGGCCAAGGGTTAGGCCAGACCATTTGTTTTGTTATAAACGGACCAATCAAGACTAACAGTTAGACTCGTCCTAGGCTCGGGCAGACCAAATTGAAATTTTTTAGCGTAGGCCTGGACTTTTCAGGGCAAAGTTTGTCTCAGCCCAACTCAGTTACACCCCTAATAATAACCCACAATCAATAGAAAATATACCAATGAACTTCATTGTGTTGTTTTGTTTGTGTCCAAAAAGAATGTCGCGTTAATACCCAAAATGGAAAAATTCCCATGATTTACTCCAGAATTACTTATATTTTTGTGATTTTTTTTCTTATTATATATGTTCCTGTGCTTTACAAAATGGTATATTTTTTTAACACATATGCCCCTGTGGTTTCTTATTTTTTACAAAGCACAAGACATATGTGATAAAAAAATCATAGGGGCATAGATGATTCTAAAGCAAACCACAAGGGTATTGATGAACTTTTCTCTACCCAAAATTACTTACCTTCTTTTTTTATTATTAATTATTTTCAAGTGTTTTTTTTTTCGTCTATTATCACCTAAATCTAATTCATATATATTTGATAACATAATATAATTTAACTTATTTTTTCGTCATCTTCAATCAATCTGTTACAAATACATAAATTTACAGTTTCTTTAGTGGTCAGGAGGATCTGACGTTTTATTTATTCACGAAGGTCAAATGAATGATTTATGCAATTTTAAACAATGTTTGAATCAACTTTGACGAGAAAAAGTCGAAGGATAAGTGTTATCGACTGGTATAAGGGATCTATTGATTGAAAGGTCTAACAAAAAGTAATCAAAGATCTAAATCACGTATATATAAGGAAAGGTATTTATTAAAGATAATAATCCTAATAGGATAATATGACAGATGGGTTTGAGTCCTTACCAGAGGCACTAAAGGTTCATATTTTATAATTAACAAGTAAATCTTATAAATAAGAGATAAAATTTAAAGGTACAGTATGCTCTCTCTCGTATTGTTATGCTGTCACTGTGCACACATCACCCATTGACAAAGCCGTTATTCGTTCATTGCGCACAATGATCTGTTTAATTCAAGGGTATCTCCTTCATAGATACCTTAGAGAGGATACTAGATTCAATATCAACATATCAGTTCATTGTGATGAACATCTCTATTTCCTATACAGAATAATAAGTATTTAAGACTAAATTACATAAGAAGTATTTGAACCTCATCCAAAAATAAATGACAGAAATTAAAATTAAATGGAGTAAAGTCACAAATTTGAACTATGTGTTGCTCTGGAAAAACTTAGGTTTGCACATAATTCAATCACTGTCTCTAGGTGTAGTATAATGAAAGAATAAAAATTATCCACAAGAATGGTTCTACCCATAATTTATATGAAGAATCTACAAGCAATAGATTATATAGCACCAATTTTTTATTTTTATTTTTGGAAAAAGTATAACATTACACAAATGTTACTATAAAACCCATAGATTATATAGCACTACTTTCTTTTTTTTATCTAATGTTATAGATAATTTTATCTAATGTTCATCGAAACGACGTCGTTTTGGTTTGAAAAAAAACATTAAAGATTATTGTAACCCTGAAATAAATTAAAATTATAAAAATACCATGATTTTCACCCCAAAACAACGTCTTTTCGATGAATATTAGATAAAGTTAACTAAAATAACTTTAGAAAAAATAAACCCTCCTTCTTTATTTTTTTTGGAAAAATACAGAAAGGAGAAGTTTAAGTGGGGTTCGAATAAAGAAAGAAAAAAAGACAAAACCCTTTCGATTTTTTCGTTTAATCTTTTTTTTTTCTACATATTAATAAACTGGCATTATTGAATTCAAATAAGTAAAAACTATTTTCATGGATAATAATAATAAAAAAGGAAAAATATTTGTTTTTTTAAAAGGATTTGATTTTATTATTTTAGATCCTAACTTTTGAATTTCATCAATCAACGATTAGTATTTATTGAGTTTTATTGTGAATTAATAATTAATTTATAAATTTGATCAAATAAATCCTAACTTCTGATTGACGGAAATCAACGGTTAGGATATAAAATGATAAAGAGTTATATCCTTTAAAATGACAAATATTTTACCCATAAAAAAGAAATGGAAAAAGTATTTATTATTTTAATAAATATAATTTTACATCATTTTAAATGAAATAATATCATTTTAATATATAATTGATGATTTTTTACATTTTCACTCAATAAAATTTCACTAGCGAAGTCTACCTGTTCTTAAGAATCTATTTTTATAAACGATTCAATGGCATTGCCGTAGAAGTTTGTTTTTTAGTTTATGTTCCATGTCCGTGTATTGGATGTGGCCCAACTACAAGAGGCTCAGTAATAACCCTAGTCCCTAAAACTTATAAAATCAGGGTTTTTCATCCTTATACATGTAACCTTTTCTATTCCACTGCTTTATTTATATAAAGATGCGAGTGTCAGAGTGATTATAAATGTTTCATCTCTTTTCTCTAGGAGCACATGAAGAAATCTCCCCCATCAATTTTTACCCACAATCATATTAATTTCTAAAAAACTATATAGCATATTTTGATATTAGAATTTTTTTTTTTTTGGTAAAAGGATATTAGAATTTTACTTTAAAAAAAATTAATTTTGAATATAGATGCTCTCTTAAATATATATGAATTAGATATTTTTGAATATAGTAGATAACTATGTACTAAAAATAACGGCATGTGCATACTAATAACGTAATAATAGAGAATGAAAATGTTTATATTTAAAAAATTTATTTCTTATTTATAAGATTTATCTATAAATAATAAAATTTTGGATCTTTAAAACTCATGTCCAAATTTATGACTGATATATTAAAATTAATATTATATTAATTTTTTCTTTGTATCATCCATGGCTTTATATAATGTTGCTCTAATCCATAACAAGCATAAAAGATAAAAAAAAAAAAATTTAATTTTATGATGTAATTTATATCCTTTTACATAATAAACTTTCCTACACACATCATTTTTTTGTCAACATGTTTAATAAAATAGAAAAAAATAAAAATAAAATAATACAACTTTATATCCTATAACATAATAAACATAAAACCCGTAAAATAAAACATTAATATTTTCCAAGATATTTTTTGCACCTGATGACCAGAAATTGTCCCCCCGTCCTGCTGTCTTTTCTTCATTGTCCTTCCTCCGAACCACGTCTGTACAAAACAAAACATTGTGGTCCCCACTGCCCTTGGCAAATTGGCAATGGTAACTGGTAATTCCCTGTAGCGCCGACCCCTTATCCGATACCAAGGGTAAATTTGTCAATCCACCACCACCACCCCACAACACTGATACACTAGTACTGCTTTCCCTCTTCTCCTCCTCTCCAGGGTTCTTTATGTACCCAAAATAAAATAAAAAAAATAACTGATACACATTATGATTTCTTTATTAATTAAGACGCGTAATTAGTTAATTATTAAAGAGTAAAATGTTATATATCTATTAATTTGGAATATACAACTCATAAATTGCAAAATTGCGACGTTGATCACGGAGGAATAGTATTGGTGCAATCTCAACCTTGTATCAATTTTAAGACCATCAAGATTGACGGTGTACAAATGTCGGTGACGCCCAATTGCTAAAACACAATTTCTGTTGTGGGACCCCCCCTTCTTTGTAGTTGAGGAGGCCCACGGCTACTACACATATTAGGCGCTCTCTTTTTTTTATTAATTTTTTTTTTCCATGATGGATGGGCAATGAATAGAAAGTTTAGCCTGTTGAATAGTGAATAATATAGTTGAAATAAAAGAATAGATAAAAGAATGAATGTATATATAAATGTGTGTGTATTTAGAGATAGATAGAGATGGTGGTGCAGCTGTGGTGATTTGGCATTTTCTGGTTTTGTTCGGTGCTTGTTTGTTGGTTGGTTTGTTGGTTGGGTTTGATGTATACATAACGGAGCTAACTAAGCTAATTTAGGAATAAGAGTTGAAGGTGAAGGTGAGAAAACTAGGATTTTAGAGAGAGAGAAAGAAGGGGATTTTAGAGAACAAAAGGGAAACTTTTGACTGGGTTTTTCTGTGCTCTTTTTGTAGAAGAATGGAATGATTGCTCTGAGAGTTTGCTGAACTAAGAGAGGTTGAAAGCGAGTGTTTTTTATTTATTTATTTTTCTCTCATTTTTGTTGGGTGCTCGCTCAGAGAAATATTAAAAATTGCTTCCTGATGATTGGGGAAGAAACGTAAGAACATTAATTGACGATGAGAGATTGCGGAATGCGAATTCATTGTTTGAGTTGATTGGTTGGAATGAGGTATGTGTTTTGAAATGTTTTAATTCGCAGCATGCCTTTCAATATTCAATATTCATTATAAAAGGAAAAACACGTTTTCCTGAGATTTAAATTTTTTTTTTTTCATTTTCATTTTCTCTCTTTTATAGGCGTCACTTCCGAGGTTAATTTTCTCAACAACAACACCAGGTTAAAACCCATGCAACAGGTGCATAAGTTTGTTAGAGGGAAAAAAAATCTCGTTGATTCTGTTTGAAAGGAGGAGAGTTTGTTAGAGGAAATTTTTCTCAGAAAATTTGGGGAAAAAAATGGATAGTAGTAATCAAGGAGAGATGCAAGAACCGAGCATTGAGACCGATAAGCTCAGCTACGAAATCTTCTCCATTCTCGAAAGCAAGTTCCTATTCGGTTATGACGATGAAAAGCTCTGGTTCCCCAAGCAAATACCTACCACAGCCATTGATCCTAAACCCGAAGCTCAACAACAGCCAAGCGTCGCCGCTGTTGACGGTGTCTCCGCCGTAAAGAACCAGCGTGGCAAGATATGCATACTCGCCATCGACGGCGCCGGCATGCGAGGGATTCTCGCTGGAAAAGCCCTCGCCTACCTGGAGAACGCGCTGAAGAAAAAATCCGGCGACCAGAACGCCAGAATCGCCGATTACTTCGACGTCGCAGCCGGCGCCGGCGTCGGAGGTATATTCACGGCGATGCTCTTCGCCACCAAGGACCACAACCGGCCGATTTTCTCAGGAGAAGACACGTGGCAGTTCCTGGCTGAGCAAGGGAAGAAGTTCTACCGCCAGGGTTCCGGCGGCGGCGGCGGCGCAGGATTCTTGAAAAAGTTATTCAGCGGCGGAGGGTCCGGTTCGGTTGGGTCTGCCACGGCCGGTTTGGAGAAAGCCGTGAAGGAAGCGTTTACGGCGGAGAACGGACGGTGTTTGACACTGAAAGACACGCTTAAACCGGTTCTGATACCGTGCTACGACTTATCTAGTACGGCGCCGTTTTTGTTCTCACGTGCGGACGCGTTGGAAACGGACAGCTTCGATTTCCGTCTGTGGGAGGTTTGCCGCGCGACTTCGGCCGAACCGGGTTTGTTGGAGCCGGTTCAAATGCGGTCCGTTGACGGTCAAACGAAGTGCGTGGCGATTGACGGTGGTTTGGCGATGAGCAACCCGACGGGTGCGGCGATAACGCACGTGCTTCACAACAAACAGGAGTTCCCATTCGTGCGTGGCGTGGAGGACCTGTTGGTTCTTTCCCTTGGAACGGGTCAGCTCTTAGAGGTAAGCTATGACTTTGAACGGGTCAGACGCTGGACGGCCAAGGATTGGGCCCGGCCCATGGCCCGCATTTCCGGCGACGGCTCGGCTGACCTCGTTGACCAGGCCGTCGCTATGGCCTTCGGACATTGCCGTAGCACCAATTATGTTCGCATTCAGGTATGTATGTAAGATCTTTATTTAATTATTCATTATTTTTTTTTAATAAATTCGAAGGTATCCGTAACCGAAGACTAATCCCATCTAGAATCGCCGGACCCTTTCGGGGATGGCTCTCCCAAATTTTTTTGTTTTTTCATTCTCAGGACTCTGGTTAAGGGTTTAGGCTCCTTACATTGTGGTATTATTTATTAATTTTTACAAATGATGTTTGCTCATTTAGGTGAGGTTGATGTTGATGTCAGAAACGTTAAAGGTGTAATTAATAATAGAGGGATCTGTTTTGCCTTGTCTGTATGTAGCAAGTTGTATGAGTATGGGTTTGGATAGCTGGATTTGGAACTTGTTAGTACTGTATGAGGAGGTGTAGGACTAGGGGATAAGGGTATCTCTTCATGTTAATTAATGTTGTGCATTTGTCCACTAGTGAATGTGTATCAATAGTGAAATGGAATGGATACATTTCTTTTCCCAGTTTTGGATCAAATGGTGCTATTTGTTAAGGGATGCCCAATTTTGGTATCTCCCTTAACTAGAGCCGCGTATTAACAAACCATTTTAGGTAAAAACAAATAAAGCCCATTCTATATTTGTTCGGTTTTTTATCACAACAAGTTATTGTTGGTTTTAATTATGATTAATGATGTGTGCATCTGTCCTTCAGTTTCTTTTATGGTTTGAACTGTCATCTGTGTATCTCAAACAGAATATTACTTATGCTATCCACGAATTCTAGAGCTTCAAGAATATGTACTAGTAATTTCGAATTGGTGTGTTTTCTAAGCAGTTTTTATATGACAGGCCAATGGGTCAAGTATGGGGCGGTGTGGACCTAATGTGGATACAGATTCAAGTCCCAGCAATGTAAAGATGCTGATTGGAATAGCAGAGGAGATGTTGAAGCAGGAGAATGTAGAATCAGTGCTCTTTGGAGGAAAGAGGATTGGGGAGCAGAGTAACTTGGAGAAACTTGACTGGTTCGCTGGAGAACTTGTTCAGGAGCATCAGAGGAGGAGCTGCAGAATAGCTCCCACTGTTGCTTTCAAGCAAGCTACCCCAAAAGAGACCTAGGTCATCATGGCCAATAGTTCCAAGAATCAACCTAAAGAAAAAGGTAAGCAGTCCTTGTTTTGTTTTGTTTTGTTTTGTGTTGTGTTACCTCAATAATTTATAGACATCCTTTCAAAGAGACCGTTTTAGTGGACCCGCTGAATAAATTACCAGGGGGAAGGCATCTTAATCAAAATAATGATAGATAAAATGATGGAAATACTATTCAGATGTTTTTCTTTTATTAAATAAATCAAATATGGCCCAACATTGCTCAACTAATCCCGTTGTCTAATTTGACAAGTTTTGACATTTGAACATTTGATCATTTGATTTTCGAATGGCTCCATTCATTCAAATCACAAGCATCGACGTCAATGTATTATGACAACATAATGGGTGGGGGTCAGGTAAGACCCCAACTTGTGATGGACTGAAGTGGTGAACATAGTCTTTGGTAAATTTAATGGGTGGGGGTAAGACCCCAACTTGTGGATGTCTCTTAAAAGTGAAATTTCATACAAGAAAAAGTTCATCATAACTCTACTACAATTGAATTTTATTGTCTAGCAAAAAATTGTTATTAGGAACAGGTGCTGACTTTTGTCAGCTTCTGTGGATGCGTGGACGTGGACTTGTCTAAGTTGTCTCCTTATTTGTTCAATTTAGATTATCATATCTTTTAAGAAGCAATTGTTGTCATGGGTTATATTTATCTCATTTCACATGAGATAAATAATTTTTCTATACACATAAAAGAGAGGTGGGTCCTACCACTTTTTTATTTTTCTCTTTGCTCTTACATGTGGGTTCCACTTATAATTACTTTCCACTTGTTATATGTGGTATAGAAAGAAAGACGAAAGAACATAGGTGATATCGGCCCACCGACACTCACTGTTGGGTAGGGGAAGGGTATTCTGTTCAAAATAAATTCAAAAGGTGAAAGGCAGGGTGGCAACTTGGAAGAGGTTAAAGAGGGTATTTTGATAAAAAAGAATGAGATCATGGCGGGGCACCCCTAAAAGGCTTTCCGTAGTCCTGAAAAGTTGCTTCTCATGTAGTAATGTTATGGGGCAATTGTTTTCATTGGAAACCAAAAATTATGGTGTGGTTGACTATTAACTTTGCTCTTCAGGGAAAAACGAATTAAATCTTAACTGCTTATTCAGAGGGCATTGGGGTAATTTGATTGAAGCTCTGATATTCACTAGTTGTAGGTCCTACCACTGGTTAATTATATTCTTTTTCTGGTGTATGTCTTGTTATGGTTACTCCTTAGAGTATATTTGGTTGCATCTCTCTTCTCTCTTTTTTTTTGGATACAATCTCTCTTCTCTCTTACGCAACCAAAGATGGCAATTCTTATGGGCCATGTATAGAGAACTAAGCCTAATCCAATTATCATTCAGACCACATGCATATTCTGTGAGATTTCTCGGAAATAAATTTCCATACTTAAATTAACTAGCGGCTCTTTTCATAAGTCTGTTTATGGTGTATCATATGGGAAGTTAACTTTTATTACATAATTTTGGCTAAATAAAGAAAATTTGGGCATTCAGAAAGAAAGGGGTCTGCTATTGGGAACTCTAACTATTTAGTAAGGGAACAATGAAATGGGGACAACATCACATGACAAGAGCATATTCTTTTTAAATAGAAATAACATAACAAGGGGTGTTCACAGTTGGTAGTGAACTGTGCCCCAAGGATCGGGTCGTGTATTTGATCCTTGGCAGACGATCTTTAGGACCGGAGGTGATACCCTTACACTCTAAGCCTCGATTGCGGAATTAGTCTCGTCCCCTCTCCTGTTATAACTGTCCAATGCACCCGCTGCACTAATGAGGAGCTAGCTTTAGTGGGGCCGTACTCCGAGGGCAAAGTGACCGGAGTGTATTGAATGAAAATTCCTCCATGATAATACTATTAAAAAAAAAAGATATTAAGTCACTCCTCACAAGTCCCAAAAATTTAGAGAATGTTCAACACGATCTCAAATTCCATAGTTTTTCCATTTTTTCTTTCATGCTCTTGATTGGTTATGTTTGCTAACCGCAATGCGGTTTTACGAAATTAACTCAAAGCATCTAATTTTTTTGTTTGTACTTATTCTTAAAGAGAATTTCATCCTGTGAATGGCAAAATCCTTGTTATATCTCATGGAAATTGCATGTAAAAGGTTATGAAGTGAAGTTCTTTATCTTGCAGGGAAAACTGATATAGGAGGCAAAAACAAGAAGGGGGAGTAAGGAAAAGAAAAGAAAGCAGATAGTAGCAGTATAGCAGCTTTACTTTTCAAGATAGACAAAGAATGCTAGGGAGTTGAGTGAAAAGGACAAGTAGTGTAAAAAGGGTACAAAATCTTTGTGGGATGCTTTGCTCACCGCAGGACAGACATTGTGGTGTCCCCTCTACCTTTCTATTAGGGTAAGAAACCAAGAAAGCATAGCAAAGTATCTGAGTTGAAGCTTTTTAGGGTCAAACATGAATCAAGTGTGAATTTTTTTTTTTCTTTTTCAAAATTGAATATTCAGGGTGGAAAATTGGGTTACGTTATTCCACTCTAGTTTTCTTCTTTATTTTTTTAAGGATATTTTGTAAATGTCTTTTTTACATTAAAAAAGTTTCATTCCCGCTTCAAAGAAACTTTGTGGTTGGTTGGCTACCTTGTTATAAAATTTCAAAAAGTAGCCAAATTTGTCTCTGACCTCAGATTGATTGTATTGCTTTTATTTTGAATAGCACGTTGAAAAGATTTATGATGAGTGGCTATATTTCTTTTTTGAATGATCAACGACAGTATCTCCTATAAACAATTGGATGGGTCACCACCATGTTCCATCCTTAGGGAAACTACTTATTATTATATATATCTTTTTAAATCTATTATAAGCCTGGATTACTCCATTTGGATTTTCTCCTACATAATAAGAATCTGAATTTCAGGGTCAATATCAAATTTTTTTTATTTTATTGTTTCACCTGTAATCAATTTTAATTGAACTTTGTAAGAATGAAGTACATGTATACATCTATACTGCACCGACACTTCAAAATTTTTAATTTGTCGTGTCCAACACTTCCCGACTCTTACCGACACTTTCCGACACTCTAATACTCGTTGCAAATACTCAAAAAAGGTTTAAAGGTTACGTTGCGTTGTATTTTGAGTTCTAATTATTAGATTCGTTAGATTACGATTACGATTTTATTAAGTTTAATATAAAATTTTTGGGATATATATTGTTTTTTTACAAAATTGATGGGTATTTTAAGTTTAGCTTTACTTTTTTGTTAAATTATTGAATACTAAATATAATATGGGTTTTATAAGAGTTATCTTGTAGGAAAAGTGATCGTGTAATGTTATAGAGATTTGTTTTGCGTGCCTTAATTTTTATTTGTTTTTTTGTTTTAAAAAATGTGGGCCCACGAAATGTGTGTGTAGGAAAAAATTGTGTCATGTTAAAGGACAAAACAAAAACTCATATAATATACATTACATAAATTAAAAATATTATATAATATCAAAACGTATCCTAACGTATCAAAATTTATCATTTTTGAGAATTCACGTGTCGGAGTATCGTTTCGTGTCATATCTCGTGTCCCGTGTCAGTGTCGGTGGAACATGGTACACATTGATGTCGTTATCGAGTGGTAGTTAATCAGAAAAGTACCGGTTGTTCTTGGTGCTCTTTGCTTTATGCGCTTGTGGAAACGAGCGATTTGACTATTGGCAAATGAGTAAGTCTTGCTTCCCTGAAAGGCAAGATAGGGATGAAGATTTCAACGTGGTCCATGCGCATGAAAACGAAGGTCTCATGCGGTACGGTTCTAATTAGCTTCTATATGAAGAAACAAAACCCATCTTTTGAAATTTAACATTTTACAAAATTAGGAAAAATAAGGAGGATTGTGATAATAAGCTCAAATTGGTACTTTGATTTTTTACATACTTTAAGGCAATTAAACTTTTTATTTCTTCGTATAACGATCGGATTTAATATTATAATTTGAATTTCCGCCAGCTTCTTGTTGAATTTAATATCTCCATGGATTGTTTGATATCTTGACCACAGAAGAAGCTGCATCTTTTCAACCAAGATAGTCATTGCTCGCACTAAAAATATTCTAAAGTATCTATTCATTTGACGTACCAAATTCAAAATTCTCATAAAGGAAGGTGAGACTAACTAAAAAAATAAACCATACACGCACAAAGAAAATACTAACTAAATGGACTCAAAGCTCCAAACATTGTGTCTCAGAACTCTGACAAAGAAATTCATGCCATAACAATGGGTATATATATATATATATGAATATACCAAGTAATCATAAAGAGAGAAAAGAAAAAAAAAAAAAAAAAACTGGTCCATAAAGGAAAGCAATAGGTGTATTGAAAATTAAAAGACACTGTAATATTACACCGGTAGATTGTGAAAGAAAAATGCAATTGACCAAGTTAGTTTGACGACAAATCTTCGATCTGCTTATAATTGGAAGAAACAAAAAAAAAAAAAATCAAACAAAATGGGTCCTGAAAACTGTGAGTCTTTGCGTTGAAAAGACAAAGGTATTATTTTAGTTCAAAATATTTATACCTTTCGTTACAAAGAGTATACATAATTTTCACTCTTTTTGTTTTCAGTAAAGCATTGACAAAATTCAATCGTCATAACACAGCACTGAGTTTTTTTTGCAAATTATTCACTGTTAGAGTCAAATCCTCGGGTTTTTGACCAGTGTGCTTTTAACTATATAAAAATATATTACTTTGCCCCTATCAAAATATTTCACATATCTATCTTTTTTTGAGCATTTACCGAGTTAAAGAATTATTTCATCCAAAACCTTAAGGTAGTAGGTGACGGCCTTTTTTAATTTTATATTATATTCTCTAACACATCCCCTCATGCAAGAGCCATTTGGACTTGAAGCGTGGAATATGACACAAGCCCATTATTGGTCTGCCTTGTGCTGCACAAGCCCATTTTTTTAGTCTGCCTTGTGTTTTTCGTAATTTCACCTGAAAGTGGGGGCGGTGAGGATCGAACTCGTGACCTCATGATCCATGAAGCTTTGATACCAAGTTAAAGAACTATTTCAACCCAAAACCTTAAGGCATTGGGTGAGGGACTTTTTAATGATTTATATTATATTATCTAACACACCCCCCTCTCACAAGAGCCCTTTGAGCTTGAAGCGTGGAATATGGCAAATAATGTGGAGTTTATAAGGCCTTGAGCACTCCCACCCTTTGAGCTAGCTTTTGTGGTGGTGTATCCCAAGGTTCTTTACATAGTATCAGAGCCTCGCAGTCCCCCACTTTTCTCTTGTGGACTCTCTTAACACAGGTAGTTTGGGCCTGTTACATCATCCACTCTTCACGCCCAATGGGCTCTCGTGTAAGGGGGCGTGTTGAGATATATAGTCCCACATTGGTTGTATGAGCAACTAATGTAGGGTTTATAAGGACTTGGGCACTCCCACCCTTTGAGCTAGCTTTTGGGGTGGTGTATCCTAAGATTCTTTATATATCGCGTAATATACTCGAGTACAGACTTATTGAATAAATATTCAACATCTGGGTTTTTTGAATATGTACTCGAGTATAGGACCCAGATACTCGGGTATTTGTTGTTGTACGCAATATACTCGAGTATATGGGTCTGTACTCGAGTATCAACAACATCTTTATCCCAAATTAATTGGGGTCGGTGGTAGATGAACCCAAATGAAAGATACAAAAAGTTGAAAAAAGAAACATAAAAGTAAAAATAAAAATAAATAAATAGTATAGTAATATATATATATATAAGTAAAAGTAAAAAAGAAAGGAAAAATAAGAAGAGGGGAAACGAAGGGGAAATGGACTAAAAAGGGACCATATGTAACATAGGAATAACAACGGGTCTAACCCTCTACTATGCTTATAGCTTTTCACCATTCCGTTCTAAGGCATACCGTCCGCAATCTATATCTCACTCCATTAAATCTTGTTTTACTACCTTCCCCCAAGTAAGTTTCAGTCTACCTCCACCTCTTTTTGTGTTGAGCTCTTGGTAACAAACTTTTGTTCTTACGGGAGCATCCATGGGCCTTCTCATTACGTGCCCAAACCACCTTAATCTATGTTTTCTCATCTTCTCAGCCACCGATAGTACTCCTACATTTCATCGAATATCTTCATTTCTTATCTTATCCATCCTCGTATAACCACACATCCACCTTAATATCCTTATCTCTGCTACTCCCATTTTATGCTCATGTTGCTTATGTGCTGGCCAGCATTCAGCTCCATATAGCATTGCAGGTCTTACTGCTGTTTTATAGAATTTTCCTTTTAACTTAAGGGGAATTTTGCGGTCACACAAAAAACTAGATGTCGTCATTTCATCCACCCTGCTCTGATTCTGTGATTTACATCCTCATCAATCTCTCTACCTTTTTGCAAAATGGAGCCCAGGTATTTAAAAGTGTCTTTCTTGGGTACCTCTCGATCACTTAGATGCACGGGATCTTGGTCTACATCTCTTACCAGAGAAAACTCACACTTCAGATACTCATTCTTGCTTCGACTTAATGTGAATCCTTTAGATTCCAATGTGCTTCTCCACAATTCAAGTTTTCTATTAACACCATCTTTGCTCTTATCAACAAGCACAATATCGTATGCAAAAAGCTTACACCATGGCACTTCCTCTTGAATATCTTTTGTTAGTTCATCCATAACTAAGGCAAAGAGATAAGGACTTAGAGCTGACCCTTGGTGTGCCCTACCGTAATAGGAAAATAACTTGATGTTCCGTTACAAGCTTTCACACACGTACTCGAGTATATTGAGACCAAATTTTGTACGATAATTTTTTCAACGTGTAGCTCTCAAAAAGTTATGTAGAATAAAAAAAAACACCTGATTCGGGCACCCGAGTCAAAAAAATATGACCTTCCAAAGTTTTAGTCTAAAATTTCCACAGTTTTGTAAACCAATAGGTTTTGTGATACCGACAAAGCTCCTCCTCAGGTTACTCGAGTTTAGTACAATATTATGAGTATATAACTATAGAAACTTGTTTGATCCAAAAAAGAACCTCGTGGAAAAAAATTTAACCATAAAACTTTGGAAGACCATATTTTTTGACTCGGGTGCCCGCATCAAGTGCTTTTTTTATTTCACATAACTTTTCGAGAGCTACGTGTTGGAAAATTCCCGAGTCAAAAGTTATGGTCTTTTGAAGTTTTACTCTAAATTTTTCAAAATTTTACAATGCCAATAGATTTTGTGATATCAACAAAACTTGTTTGATTCAAAAAAATATTGTTTTATGGTCAAATATTTTTCAAGGAGATTTTTTTGGATCAATCAAGATTCTATAGTCATATACTCATAATATTATACTTGACTCGAGTAACTTGAGAAGGAGCTTTGTGAGTATCACAAAACCTAGGCATTACAAAATTTGGAAAATTTTAAAGTAAAACATCGGAAGGTCATACTTTTAACTAGGGGGTCCGAATCAGGTGCTTTTTTTATTCATTCCACATAAAACTTTTCGAGAGCTACGCGTTGGGAAATTCTCGTAGGAAATTTGGTCGCAATATACTCGAATACATTTTCAAAAAAATCTAGATGTTCAATATTTACTCGAGTACATACCCATATACTCGAGTATTTGCTGTTATACTCGAGTATATGAATCTATACTCGAGTATATTGCGCAGTCAATAGTCAAACAACAATATAGGTAAAATGTTTTGATAAAGGGCAAAGTGATGTTTTTTTATGTAATTTAAAGTACATTTGTCAAAAAAGTCAAATCCTCTAATTGTTTGTTAATTTGAAGGCTTGCACTCCTTAAGATATATTTCTCTTCTCAAGAGCAACCAGAAAAAAGAAAAAAGTGATGCATTCAGAAAGGCTAGGTGGATGATTTGTTTCTGGATGTTATGTTATAGGGATAATTTATGGGGTTTATACTTCTTATGTAACATAAGAATAGTTTTCTTATGCTACATCACATCGTTTTACGTGCTAATATATTTTTTTATTTTTTCCAATGGGACCCACCTAAGTATGTGTGTTGCAAAAATTCTCTTCTTATGTGACATAAGAAGTATAAACCCCATAATTTATATCATATAATATACACAAAAAAGTGGAACTCACTAAAAAAGAAATAGGAAAAAAAAAGTGAATTCCATCCATATTTTTATTTATTAATTAAATGAGATAAATTGTTTCGTAAACATGAAAAACATATTTTACTTCGTTTTTTTTTTTTTTTTTTGTTTCGTTCCATTTTTTGAAGTCTGTGAATTAACAGGGCTGGTTTCTAACATTCAAAACTTTGTGTAGCAATAGGAGTCAAAGCTGGCAGACAAGAAACAGTAAGTGAAAGCAAATGAAGATGGCCTTGTAAGTTGTAAACATTATCTCAACTTAACAGTCCCCGCAATGGAGGGTCTCGTGCTCTTAACTTTTGGGAGCTTGTTGGGCCCTTCGATTTGTTGACTTTTGGATGGAAATTTTACCTTACACATTTTTTTTTTTCCTTTTCTTTTCTGGGTCTACAAAGTTTAGTGATGAAAGAAGTAAGACAAGAAATTAATTGAACCATCATCAGTGTATAACAGTTGAGTATGTGATAGAATAATCTCGATTTGATCTTCATTAATATTATTTTTAGGAGGGATATAAAATTTTAATTACTGATTTGCCTCAAACTCGTGATTAATCACATAACCAGCTCAAAAAGTTGAAGTTTGTGGAAATATCCAAAAAAATTCTACTTGCCTCAAAGAGTTTGAGGCAATTAGGGTTAGTATAAAAAATAAAATAATTGAACACAGTACCATTTTATATATGTTGGATGATCTCATAATAATTGTCTGTTATGTAATAATGTATTGCCACATACAACACACATAATGCGTTGAAGAGTGGGTTAGTAATAAAAGGTTTGAATAGTTTATATAAACTTGAATATCAACGTCACTATTGCACTTAACAAAGAAATCAATTTCTTAAAAGGATTTTCTTTGAGTTTAATCATAACAAATTTATAATTGTTCGATAATGTGGTTATTACATTATTACAAGTGTTTATCTCTCCAGTAGTGCTATTATATTAATGATGTTACAATACATGCTTACTCACGATAATGTAAAACAAGTTCAATCCTCTGTTTATTCAAAAGGGTTGCGTTTCTCAAGATAAATAAGATAATAAATTAAACCACTAAGATTCAATTTAGACTAATATCAATCAGCGTAAACAGGCTGTAAAAGACTAAATCATGACCCTACCATTGTTTCACATGCATGAACAGACAAAAAATATGTTCTACTATTCTAGTGAAAAAGTTGAGGTTGATAGTGTTTATACCAACTATCCAATTCTATTTGCAATTTTGAGTAATCATCTATCAAAATCCTACACTATTGTTTGATCCTTTCGGTCCTATCTTACGGAAAGATACCTTTTTCCTTGATCCTTTTCCCACCTAATTAAATAGTCATGTACCCATTACTAATCAAACAGTCATAAAGACAAATTAATTTCTTGTCAACTGTTGCTTTGTTGACATCTTTGTCTTGCCTTTTTTTTTTCTTTGTAACTGATCCTAATTACCTCTTTCAGGCGAATCAAAACTCTCATATTTCTACGGGTTCGACTCTTTAAACCGCATATACGACTAATCCAGAATTCGGGTGCGAGATACTTATGTCCCTCCCCAGATGGTGGGTGCGAGATATTCGCAACTGAGCCACTTGGGTTCTTTGTCTTGCCTTTAATCACTATGATAATAGGACGCTTTTTCCATCTTTTTTACCATTCAATTTGAAAGATACCATATGTTTAGAGGTAAAGCAGCTTATAGTCTTTACTTGTTTCGGATTAAGCTTGGTAGCTTTAAAGAAAGGGAGCCTCAAGAATATTTCTAATACAAAATAAAAATAAAAATGTCACTATCTAACCAGTCGGTGGAGCTACGTGAAAACATATATAATAGTGAGTTCCAATGCTAGAAAAGAAATTAGCTTATTGGAGGATTCCATCACTTTCCTGTTTGGAAAGTGGAATTTTTTATTTTTTTATTTTTTCCGGGGAAAGTGAGGAAAGGATATCCTATAATTAAAGAGATAACGAAATGAATATGGACCTAGAGCATAAGGTGTAGTAGGACAATCTGTTCATTAATAAGTCAGTTTTAAAGTCATTTAAGCTGGTGCTAAGTCCTTGTTTGAAGAAAAATAATAATAGGTACCTTCCCTTTTGTCATGTTCTTGAGGGCTATTCATCTTTGAGATTTGCATCTATCATGTCATATGACACAAAAAAATTTCTTACACACACAATATTTCGTGGGGCCCATACTTTTTGAAGCAAAAAAAATTATGTCACGCAAAACAAATCTCTATAACATTACACAATCACTTTTCCTATAACATAATTCTTATAAAACCCTTCATCTTTTCAATGTATATACCCATTGTCTAGATAACCTACATATATCTTAACATTAATTTGGTTTTTTGTTTTGTTTGGTACTGCCTACAACCTCCACAGTGCTCATTATCTTTTAATTTGTGCCATCCTTCCCCTAAACCTTTACATGTATCCTATAAAATACTGTTCTGGTCTTTATAGATGACCAAACTTTATATGGAATCTTTTGTTTCTTAATCAGAATTATTGGCTTTATCCTTCTGCCATTTGGCTATTTTTGCTATCTTCAATCCCAACCAACCCTCCATTCCCACACCTTATCATGATTAATGTGATTAGAATGCTCATAGGGCCCCCAAAGCGTCACTTCCTACTAAATTCACATTATAATAAGAGTGACAATGAGAATGACAAAAAGTGCCCTTTGATTATTCTCTCCTTTTCCTTCCCAAAAAATAATTCCATTTAATCTTTAAATAATAAATTTGCATCACTAATTGTTCAATCTCTCCTTTTCTTTCTTCAATCATATCATATATGAGCTGAAATGAAAGGCAACCATATATAATTCTGGTTGTTATTAGATTAGAAGTATTCCAAACTGAAAATGATGACATCAAAATGAGAATAATGTGAGATTAATTAAGTCCCTATCTAAGTGCCGTGCTTGCAAAAACTTCTTGTGGGGTTTGATTAGAGTGTTCAACTTTAATAGGAAATGCAGTTCTGTACACTATATCAATATTGAAAGGGAAAAGTTATTCTCATGTCACATTACTTAAGTTTTCTCTCTTACACATCCTTCGATAACTGTGCCACATATTTCTTTTATTTTATTTTATTTTTTCAGGTGGTGGAGCCCACTAGTTTGTCTCTATGACATGAGATAACTATCTCCTTTAACATGAGATTAATAAAACTCATTTTGAAAATATATGATACCGTGATATTTCGCTTTCACAAGCCACTATAAAACATAAATGGGCATGAAACGTTAACGTGGACATGGTGGTTTACCATTACTATAATAGATAAGTTTGAAGAAATTTTTTTAAAGGCAAGGGCTGAATAAGGTACAGACATGAAGGATCTGCATGATGTCATTGTGAATATATTGGATGGAAACGCGTGCAGAATTTGTATATGATTATGTATTATTCAAACATTTGTAAGATAACTAGATAAGTATTCATTAATTGACTCGAATTTATGTGTTAATCAAGATGTGCATATCTAATTTGAGCTTAAATCTAGACATCATGAATGTCGTCTTGGGTAGGTATTTGAAAGGAACAATTTGATACACGCGATCGAAGTTAATGCAAGGAAGAAAAGAGAACTTTACTTTTATATAATTTCAATTAAAAAAAAAGTATGAATAAAAATGAACATTAGACATGTTCCCATCATATATATTCTCATGCACAACTTCAGTTGTAATGACCTGATTAAAAAATAAAATAAAACTTTAGTTTTAATGGAACGTGTGATTAAAGTGAATGATAAATTTGATAAGCTTCCAAAGTAGACGTCATATGGTGAATATACAGCTATCTGCATGAAACCCACTAAAAATCATATGGCAGTAACAAAAGTTAGTAATAATATTATTAAAAATAAGTTATTATAGAGAAAAAAAAATAGGTGCCTATGTATCTGTTATAAAGTCAATTTGTACAATACGACGAAACACAAAAATATAAAAGTTGTCGTCTCAATGAGTCATTGTGGATGGTAAGCATAGAAAACTACAAAATTGAAGGACATTAATTATTATGCGCACCAAGACATTTCATTTCTTTATTATGTATATTTCTTCTGGTAAACATCATTGGTCGTTATCTTGAACATGATGGAAAGATAGAGACTTAGACATAAGCTTTTGGATAAGTTTTAATAAAAAAATATATTTATGATATAATTTTTTTAATTTTATTAAAATCTTAAAAAATCATAAATACAAAAATTATTATAACCCTGAAATAAATTAAAATTCTTTTTCACCCCAAAACGACTTCTGAGAATTATAATAAAAATAAAATTATTTTTTTAATTTTTTTGATTTTTATGAATTATAATAATAAAAAAAATTATTTTTAAGTTTTTGACTTTTATGAGAAGTTTATTCAATTACCAAAAAGTTAATTGAAGACAAAATCAATTTAAACAGATACAACTACAAGTGTTACATTCAATCGTAATCATTAATTTTATTTATATTTAATTGTTTTAATTTTTTAATTAAAACAAGTCGTTAAATACAAGTAAGATTAATAATTAATATTGAGAATAAAACTTTTTATTCTCATATCGAATTAAATTGATTTCATTTTGTTTGTAAAGCTTCCGTTATCACTTAATCTAACCCGAGACAAAAACCAACTTATATTCTTCAACAATCTATTCTATATTAGATTGGATGACGTTTTACTTTTTTAGGATTGACAAAGTTTGAATGGTTAGTTACAGTCTTAATCAATTTTTGAATGGTTAGTTACATTCTTTAACATTTATATTTGTCTAAAACTCTTATATGATCCTGCCCACATGCAATTGATGTCATTCCCCTCGCTTAATTCAACACTAATATCTCCTTCAAATCAATAATAATAATAATAATAATAATAATAATAATAATAGTAATAGTAATGACAACAACAGTTATCTCTAAAACTTTTAAATTATAAAACATAATTAACTCTATATTATCTACTATTAATGTCACTCTATCTTTAATTTTGAACTTTCTGTCTAGTAGAGCTATAGATGTATCCATGGAATGTGAAGTATGTCAATCTAAGGGTGTTCAAAATAGCAATGGTAAAGATCAAGACACCATTGAAGCTTCCTATGGTGCTGCATATAAAAGGCGGGAGTATGTGTGAATGACCATGGTGACTCTACATTTTGCAGAGTAACAACTCTTGAAATGGGTAGAAGAAAATATCCCCTTCCATGGGTGCAAGGGGTATTTAGAGGGGATGTGTCTCTCTCCAAATGTGGGAGAGTTTGGAGTCCCCCTTGGTTGTACCACTTATGCCAAGTCTTTTCTTTGAGACAAGGCATGATGTGCCCACTGTCAATGCTCAGTGGGCAGCAGTGCAGGGAAGAAAAAGAAGAATTCTAGTGGTGAGCCTCTATGATTCATTATGGGTGCCCTTTAGAAGGTGACTAGAAGTGGGCTAATATTATTGGGGCCATCTTAATGGGCCTGAAAGGACTGGCCAGAATAGAAGCCCCCAACTTGGTAGCCTACGAAGTCAGGGTGCCAAGATGTATAGGAATGTAAGCCCATCGTTCGTAATGTGTAGTGTTTAAAGCAGGATACAATGATATAGAGAATCAGTGACATGTTGGCCTTCATGTCTTGTTTATCTTGTTGCCTTCAAGTATAGATTGTCTGGTCGGAAAAAGTCGAGCACTTAAAGGTTGAGTTTCTATTCTTTACTGGTAAACATGTTGAAGATTTGTTGGTAAAGCATCATCTCAGTTTCTTTATCGCTTCCTCTTCTAGGCATGAGCCTATAATCTCAACTTATTTCGACAGCTATGATCCATTCTTCCACAACTTATAATCACTTTAAAGACTTTCCTTTTTGTTGAAGTGTTATCTCTGACATAAATAATAAATAATACCCAGTGACTTAGGTATTTGATGTCCAATTGCTCGGATATTTTATTTGCTGATTATTAACCTGCAACAACTAATATAATAGCACTTAAATAACAATAAAAATGTGCATAGATGGGACATTGGCTGGACATTGACCATCTAGGACTTTTATTCTGGGGGTCCGGTCTTCAGTGTTATTAAGGGTAAGAACCATTCCAGTCTTCGAGGGATTATTTTTGCCTGGTCTTGAGATTAACTAGGGGTGAGAACTAGCCCAGTCTTCCAGCTAGTATTCCCAGTCTTGGGAGTAACTGGGGGAGCGAACTGGACTAGTCTTCGGGGAGTATTTTTGCCCGATCTTGAGTTATCACTTTTGTATCTCAGGGGTCCGGTCTTCATTGTACATCGGGGGTGGAAACCTGCCCGTCCTTCACAAGGGTTTGTAATAGACATCCATCTGAATGTAGCTGGACACTTGGAGCGTAAATGTTGGTCGGTCAGCTTTGAATATGCTGGCCATCTTGTCCGCTTGAACGTTGGTTGGTTGGGCAGTGTGAAGGCTAACCATCCTGTTGGCTGGTCGGATGAGCGGTATGAAGGCTAGCCATCCTGTTGGCTGGTCAGATGAGCAGGGTGAAGGCTGGCCATCCTGCCAGCATGAAGATTGATTACTCGGTCACTGTAGAAGCTTTACATCTTAAACATGCTTGAGCCTGGTATGGAGAGCCAAGGGTCTGATTCTGGTCGATGAAGCACCATGTTATCTTCTCAACTGTTTGGTAACACTCCAACCCATGACTAGATTTATTGTCTTAATTAACAAATGTGGTCGTGTGGTAAGGTTTTATAGAAGATACATGGGTCCCACGCAATTGCTACAGGAAACTTTGGAAAACTGTGCACTGGTGATGGCAACTTGTGTAGCACTTTTTTTAAATAAAACAAACAAACTAAAGCGAGTTACTCATCCTTGGCCCAGAGATGCCCATCAGATCTCAATTCCTCCAACACTCCTTAGGAATCTCCATGTACACCTACATATCCAAATTATCCAAGCAGCCTCCATTCGAAGCCATAACATTAGCTACAAAATTCCCTTTTCCAAGGGTGTGACTAATTCTTATTAGCCATTACCTTCTCAAAATAAAACAATTTGATTAACAAGCGAGGCCAGAGGATGACAGCTATCACAATGACCCGCTAATAGCAAGTTGGGAATCACTTTCAATCCAAACTTTTTTAAATCCCAGCTCCCAAGTAACTTGAAAACCATCAAGATGATTCAAGAATGCCCCATAACTCAGCTCTCAAGGATGATCCCACACCCAATTTCTTGCAAAAACCACCCAACCAGGTGCCTGCATAATCCCGAATCATACCCCCATAGCTCGAACACGCACCTCCCATGCTACTAGCCCCATCTGTATTCAATTTCACACATTCTTCAGGAGGAAATTTCCAGCAAATAAACCGTTCCTCCCTGTCCCTTCTTTGTAGCCCATGGACCCCCCAGCCTCTCCCATGCGAAATCGTAGTTCCACACATACATTTTCGCTTACCTAATGACTTGGTTGGAAGATTTATTCTCAAAAATCCACTCATTCCTAGCTTTCCAAATCAACCAGCACAAGACCCCAAAAACAAAACACCACTCCCCTTGCAAGTCGAGCCGATTCGTTGATTTAAAATTGTTATCCAACCATTGATGGTAATCAATCCCAAAGAAATCAGCCTGCTGCTCCTAGGGGTGTGCAAAATAACCAAAAAATTGGGTCGAACCATGAACCGAACCGGTTTTTAAACCGATTTTTAGAACCGGTTTAAGAACCGAACCGTTTCCGAACCGAAGCGAACCATTTTCAAACTAAACCAAATTAATTTTTATATCTTTTTTTTTTAATTTTTAATTTTTTTCTTTTCAAAAGAAGGTCGACCCGAACCGGTTCCGAACCACTTCCGAACCGAAACACTTCCGAACCGAACCAGTTTTGGACCGAACCAGTTTTGGACCGAACCGAACCACTTTGGAACCGAACCATTTAAACCAATTCGATTCGGTTCGACCCATGCACATCCCTAGCTGCTCCTCTACTTTAATAAGGTCCCAAATCACTCTACTCCAAACACAATGCTGCAACACATGCAAAATGTCCTCCGGGCCCATCCCACATCTGCTGGGAAGGTTATATGTTGTCAATCCTCTCCTCTCTCTCTCTATTCACATTCGTCAGTAATTAGTTGCCAACAGCCTTCCAAAGAAACACCTGGATGCGTTTTGGACCTCTCCATCTCCAAGGAATTAGAGCAGCTCCTTGACTCTGATGAATGGGCTCAGTTTTTAACAATCTATAAGCTGATTTTACAGAAAATACACTATCACTTGTCTCAGCCCCATTAACAAAGGGTAATTCGTCGCTACTGTTACAGGGGGAAAAAAAATTCCAGCAGAGACAATTTTTTGTGGGCTCCATCTATTGCTTTTTCTCTCTCCTTATATCATTTTCTCTCTCCTAAAATATTGTGTCTACACACGACAATCTTTTGTTTTCCTATAACAAGAGATGCAATCCACGTTAACAAAATCCTTCCCATTATCCGGTTTTGGTGGACTTGTGTAGCACTTTGAATCACTTTAAAGTGAACAGGATGCAAATACTATGTCCACGCAACATCCTGAATAAAATTGCTCAGATTGCTTTTCAGAATATCATAAAATTTTAGAAAGTGTTGGAAAAATCCTCGAAATTAGTTTTCTCACTTAATTTAGATATTGGTCTCAACTTCAAAAAAGGGTCGTGACGCCTATGTCTATGTTTATACTCAATATTCATGTTAATACACACACATAAGTAATAAGAAAGATATAAAACTACAAAATTGTCTCTGTCTTCGTATTCATAATGCATGATATGAACAGCCAGCTAAACTTGCCAAAGCTTCATTTATTGAAATACATAGCAGCATTTATAAGAAATAAGACCTTCAAAAACTGTTACATTTCTTACAAGAAAAATATACCGATTCACTATAAGAATACATCTATCTTGGTGATTTCGCAGCAAGGCATTCTAGAAACAATGTTCAAAAGAAATATGAAAAGGAGAAAATAAAAAGAAACATATTTTAACCTTACATTAATACAAGACAATAGATAGCACCCCAAAAAATACATCCGCCAGAATGAGATTATGCAGAGACCAGGAATTGTCCTAAGATGGAAACTTGGACTTGTCATCAAAGTGAAATAATTGCCAACTAAACGCTAGCCAGAATTAAGATTTTAATATAAGGCCAATAACTGATTTATGTACCCCCTTCATTTTCTTTCAAAGGGGCACTTCTTCTGGCTCTAACGCGCGCAACAAGGGTTCTTGCAAATCTGAGTTCACGGGAAACAGATTACACTGTGCATATTGTGCCATCAATTGGTCCACAAGCACCAAAGCTACCATGGCTTCTACCATGGGTACAGCTGCAAGCCCAATCCAAACAAAAATTTCAGAGATTTTCTTTTCTACTGATGAAAATGCAGGCAAACAAAATAAGTTGAAATTCTGGCATAGAAAATGACGCCCAGACACACATGATTCTCTTATTTCTTTCTTTACATTAGATTTAGATGGCCTTATGGAATGTTGTGATGTCAATGTTAACTCAGTTCTAAAGAATTGTCCGAGCAACTTAAATGAAACGCAACCAGAGACAAAATTTTTTGAAAGAAAACAAATTGAGGTGAAGTTAAGATAAACATCACTCTAAGAAAAGGCCAAGTTATTAACCTCTTGGGACAACACAAGGATCATGGCGACCACGGGCTATCAGCTCTGTTTCTTTTTTATCTCGAGTCACTGTAAATTGCTTTTTCTGCACAAGTACAATACCAAGCTCACTTTATATCAATTACCTAGGGTAGTGCAGAGTCAAATTGTCATGTATAATGAAATATGCAACGAACCACGTGATCAGCCAAAAATGTGGGGAACATGTACTCGCTAAGTATTCTCTAATGTATATTGATGATTTGATGTGATACAAAATATAAAGCAGCAAACTCAATTTTCAGTAGTACAAGACTACTAATATTAATCAAAATAAGGAAACAAATTACAAAATATAATAAATATGAAAACCACTCTCAAGAGATATTCTAAGATATTGTGAGGCAAACGACAGTGGGGTGGAAGGCATTGAGGCAGCACATGCACAAGAAAGGCAGGCTGGACAGATTCCGCTGATCAGTTGGATAAGGGGAGGCCAGAAATAGAAAGAGGAGACAACGAGTAAGATGGAGCTGATGGCGGCTGGAAATGTCAGGTGATGTGCTCTCACAAACAAGTAGAAGCTGACAGATGTTGTGAGCTTAAGGATCATGTGGAGGCTCTAATGGTGGCACAATTTCAGGAGCTGCTCTGGACATGCTAAACTTTTCAGTGAGGTGAAAGGCGCATTCTTAAGGAAGAAGATGCATTGACAAGTGCAAGGAAGAGAGAGATGGAGTAGCCAAACATTCATTGTACGAGCATGAATTGGGTAGATAAGGGCTGGAGATGGCCGATGAAAGCTGATACGAATCCACTCCAAATGCAGAAGTTGGCCCAAATGAAGATATTAGTACTGCTGGCCTAAGTGATATTGCTGACCAAAATGCCCTCCAACAGAATGCAAGCGTGGGAGAGCAAGTTAGCTGTGGGGAAAGTGCTTAAGAGTTAAGAGGGGGGAATGAGTGCTTGAGGGAATCACCTTGGATATTGCTTGAACTTGGAACTTGGGAGAGAGTAGAGCCTCTCTAATTGCTCTACACTATCTTTTTCTTCTTTCTACATTTTTCATTACTATTACTGTAATTTCCATAGAACTACACTGTCCCTGTTATTGTAATTTTCCTCACTAAAACATTGTAACTGTTGGTTCATATCAATATACATTTCATATTCCAATTATTTCTTCAATTTGTTCTGTTGTTCCCTATCAAATTGGTTGGTCTGTAACAAATTGGTATCAGAGCTCTCCGATCTAGGGGGGCTTTGAATGATACCTATCATAAAAAAAAATGGAGAATCAATTTCATAGAATGAAGATCCCTATATTTTCTGGTGAAGAAGATGTATATGATTGGTTAAATTGGACGGAGTGGTATTTTCACAAAAAAGATAAACCAGAAGTTGCGTGGCTGTCAGAAGTGAGAAGAGCTTTGCGGGGAGAATTTTGGTACTAGTATCTACGAAGGAAGCTTCGAAAGAAAGAGGTTATGTGGTCGCCGTTCTGATTTGATATAAACAATTTTTAGCGCTCATGGAAGACTCTTCGGTGAAGGAGGCGTTGCTACCACTAATGTCGAAGGAGGTGGATAACGAATCTTTCATATCAAAGAAGATGGAGAATGATGCAGAAGCAAAAAATCTAAAAGACGAGAAAGAAGAAAGGGAAAGCAACAAAATAATTGCAAGAAAGGAAAACTCTACAAGTCCAACCACATCATTATTGTTACTAGAGCCACCAACCATCCATGAACTTACATAAGGAGGAGGGCAAATTTTTGCGGTGCATTTATGAGTGGGAACAACGGCCAAAAGCGCAAATAAATTCCTCCAATAAGAACTCTATGATAGGGAGAGAACTGGAGAAATTGGGTCATAGTGTTAATACTCCCCAAATGCCACAAGTCCTATGCAGTGTTAATTTCTTCAAGTGTAAAGAACAAGCTTGCATACCCATATTTAGGCCCAAGCTAAATGGGCCAGAAAAAACATATCCCTCTTTATCCCCTGTTAACGTGCAAGAACTCTCATTTGACGGTGCCTCAGATTCGAACAACCAGAGCACAATTGTAGCCATTAAAGAATAAAGGGAGAGAAGCACAGTCGCCGACGTCATACTCTGACCAAATGGTTACGACGAGAGTGTGCAACCTGACAACAACACTGATCAACGAAAATGTCCCAGCCACTTCCAAGTGCCTTTGCCTTTTTCATCTTCTGTTTGGTTCGTTTGCAACGATATTCCGGTTTGATCGATCATTTGGGTTCGACATCAAAACAGATTTTTGATGACAATTATACAGAGTACAGTGGAGGAATAATGAGCTCGGGTACAACTTAACTTGGCATTTTGAACTCTGAAGAAGAGAGAAAATTGTGGAGGGAGCCATTGCAGCAACTCAAAGTTTCAAATTATGTGGAAGAAAGGGGTGGAATCATGGAGGAGTTTCGGTTGCATAGGCGTAATGCTGATTTTATACGGGATCCCTTGCATATGATTTGTCAACGAGTTTTTTGGATGTCAACAGTGCCAAATCAGAATAGAAGAGCACATTCATGGGAGTCACAACAGCTGCTGATGGTAAGGCTAATGAAGAGGTAGCTGATAAGGACAATCATATCTATTTCTTGTTTCCTTTATGGGCAGGACTATCAAAGCATAGCTTTGACCCAAAACCTGAGATTAGGAAGAACGTGGAAGTCTAGGTTGAAATCTTATGCAACCATGATCATCTCTTTTCAATATCTTTGTGGGAAGGAGAACATCAGTTTGTCTTGTTCCCGATATTTGATTATGTTCGAAAAGCTATCGATCCTTCAAGGAGCAATTCACATGTCAACGTGGTAGAGGGTGAAGAGTTTGTTACAAAATGGGGCTGCTGGAAGGCTAGAAAAGAATTGAAACATCTTTTTGTGAGAATCATTTTCCTTACTATTGAAAGAGTAAAGAGTGTTTATTACGGGATTTCAAAGGTTTATTCGAATTCTAATTTCAACCATGAGATCAATGTGCGGAATGCTCTTCAAGAGTCAAAAGGTGAAGATGGCACCAAAACAGAAGTGGACTGGGATCCTGGTGGAATTTATCATCTTTGTTGCATGTGGATCCCTACAATTCAGGCAGTGGGATCCAGGAGGAGGGCTTTTGTGGGCTCACTTGCACCTTGAGGACAAGATGCTTAATTTTTTTTTTTTTTTTTTTTTGGGGGGGGGAGTATTGATACGAACCCACTCCAAATGCAGAAGTTGGCCCAAAGGCCCAAATGAAGATATTAGTATTGTTGGCCCAAGTGATATTGCTGACCAAAATGCCCTCTAATAGAACGCAAGCATGGGAGAGCAAGTTAGTTGTGGGGAAAGTGCTTGAGGGAATCACCTTGGATATTGCTTGGACTTGGAACTTGGGAGAGAGTAGAGCCTCTCTAATTGCGCTACACTATCTTTTTCTTCTTTCTGCATTTTTCATTAATGTTACTGTAATTTCCATAGAACTACATTGTTCCTGTTATTGTAATTTTCCTTACTGAAACACTGTAATTGTTGGTTCATATGAATATACATTTCTTATTCCAATTATTTCTTCGATTTGTTTTATTGTTCCCTATCAAATTGGTTGGTCTGTAACAAATAAATGTTGGGTTCCATTTGCAAGGTATGGGACTTGGAGTCCCACATTGGTTGTATGGGCAACTAATGTGGGGTTTATAAGGCCTTAGGTACTCTTATCCTTTGAGCTAGCTTTTGAGGTAGTGCATAGGTGGTGCATCCCAAGGTCTCATCAAATGGTATCAGAATATCCATCACGTGGAGTTAGGGGGGGTGGGGAGGGCACGCACTAGGGAAGCGTGGTGGAATGTTGGGTTTCATTTGCAAGGTATGAAATTTGGAGTCCCACATTGGTTTTATGGTCAGCTAATGTGGGGTTTACAAGGCCTTAGACACTCCCACCTCTTGAGCTAGCTTTTTGGGTGGTGCATCCCAAGATCTCATCAAATGGTATCAGAGCATCCATCACGTGGAGTGTGCGTCGAGGCACGCACTAGGGAAGCGTGGTGGAATGTTGGGTTTCATTTGCAAGGTATGGCGCTTGGAGTCCCAAATTGGTTGTATGGGCAACTAATGTGGGATTTATAAGGCCTTAGACACTCCCACCTTTTGAGCTAGCTTTTTAGGTGGTACATCCGAAGGTCTCATCAAAAGCTCACCGGAGTGGATAAAAAAAGCAAAGGCTAGAAAAAGGCTGTTATGCCCTCAGGACTGAGAAAAAGTGTGCAGTTTAGCAGATGAATGCTACATGGCAATGTGGCGGCTTTGGCAGCAGCAAAACTTTGGCAGGTACTGACAGTCAGGATGGTGGGGGACTGGGGGTAGTGAGAAGTGAGACACACCACAGATCAATATATTTGAGATGTTATCTAGACACATACTTCGGGAAATGGTTCATGCATGTTTGTTGCCCGGTGCAACAAGATCCAGATGGTAAGGAGGAAAAATTCTATTCATTTTTTTAGTCATTTTTATAATCAGCGTCAGCGATTATGGACAGCTGCTGGAAGAGAAAGGAAGCATGCCGGAAAGGCAAGGCAGATGGTAGGAACAGATCTAGGGATTCTGGGAAAGATGGTAGCAGCAGCAAGCATAAAAGTTCACAGTCAAAGATGAGCCAGACAGAGAAAGGCAATAGGAAGGCAAATACAATTGCTGAAAATTAAGGTAATGTGAAACAAAATATATCAAACAAAAGAGTTCCAAATTTTAGGGAACTTGGCAACAGAATAGTGACTGGAAAAGTCCCGGAAGATGATAATGCGCTCTGATACAATGTTAAAATTATAGGAGTTTAGGTAGAGAAGCAAAAGAGAGAAAAAAGAGACTATGAATAACAGTCCCTTTATATATAATACAAAATACAAAGCAATAACCCCATCATTGAATATAACCAAATATGGAAAAACTCGTAACAGATCATCTAAGATAAGTATTTTAAGATGCAATAATGATACTAGGAGATATCCTCGATTCCAACAATTTCTTTCCTTATTTGATAAAGATTAGGAGTCTAGTATTCATATAAATAGGATTTATTTCCTTGTCTTTTACATGACATGAAAATAGACAAGAGAATAATATTCACTGTCTCTCTTTTATCTCTCTTTCTATCCTCCTCTACCTAAATCCCTATAATTTCAACCCAAATCATAAATTATAATGAAATATGGAAACCACTCCTAAGAGACCATCCAAGATACTATAAAATATTCTTAAGATACAATAATGATATTAATGAAATAATTTTCTAAATATTCTGAAAAAAGTATTATCAGTGTGAAAAATATCAATAAACATATTTGACTGCACCTGTGTCTGTGTTTGCAAGCATGTATCCTGGTATCTGTGTGTGATGGGTGAATGAGATAGAGATGGAGAGCAAAATAGAAAAGAGATTTGACTTACACCAATTGTCGATGTTGGCTTGAAAGCTATTCTCATGTTAATGATTTCCCCATTGGAAATTCCACCCTGATTGTCCATATAGATAATATAAGTAAAGCAAATATAGACACATAACCATCATACTGCACATCTAGAAACAGCTAATTAGTGATTATAGAACACAACAAATACCTGTATCCCACCAGAGCGGTTTGTTCTTGTCCTTGTCCTTCCATGTTGATCTATATAGAACTCGTCATTGTGTTCACTCCCAGTCAAAAAGGTACCTGTAATGATTTCATTAAGCCATCATAACACACCTCTGACGCATGTGATAAAAGAAAATAACATTGTTTAATCGATCCCTGTTTAGTCAGATCAAAATCATAAGACAAATACACTTAAGAGTCATATGCTTAAGCGATCTTCAATACCTGCAAACCCACTACCAAATTGAAAGCCCTTAGTTGCAGGCAATGACATAACAGCTTTAGCCAGCTCAGCTTCAAGTTTGTCAAATACTGGTGAACCAAGACCCTGAGAAATAATGATGTCATTTATATTCTAGTGGAAAATTAAATGAAATATCTGAATAATACAACACAAAAATTATTTGGTGTGTAAGGATGAGAAGTGCCTTATAAGATATCAGGCATGCAAGTGGACATATGAAGGGAGATCCCAAGTTGCAAAACAACAATCATGGTGTCAATGCAGAGTGCTATTTTCTTCCTTCTTTTTTTTCTCATGCTAATTGTTAAAATATCAAATAAAGGGGTCAGAAGACTTCAAAGAGCAGTCTAACATTAATGGGCCACAACTTTAATTTTTCTAGGAGTAAGGATACATGCTATACATGAAAGGGAAGCTCTTAAACTCATATGGATGATTAAGGAGCACAGCTTGTCCGAGTTAAGACCAAATTTCCACTGTTTTCTAGAGTTTCCACAAGATTCATCATATGTATTTACTATATTTATTTCCAAGTCAATCATTAAGCAAAAAATAAACAATGTTTAGGGAGAGGGGCTACCTAAGGAATGTATATTTATATTTTAAAAGATACATGTAAAGATAAATTTTTGTTCAAAATTTTTTTGGGGGCCATACACTACCCTTACCCCAGATTACAGGGGGATTTAATTTTATACTGTAAACTTTTTTTTTTATTGTTTTCACTGTAGTTTCTTGGTTATGTTTCTATTTAAAGCCAACTAGCCAAGTAATGGCTGAGTTTCCCCATAAAATCCTCGTGGTGGTTATCACTTTTATTAGTTTCCTAAACCCTACTTGCTATCTTGCTCAGTTATTTTGGCTTGACTTAGAGAGTTGGACAGACTTACACGGGGACAGTTCCTCACAATGCATGTTACAACACCACCAACAGAATCACCTCTCACTCGGACAGCATCAATAGCAGATATCATCTTCTCAGCATATTCAGGGTCTGGACATCGAACAATGTTGCTCTCAATCTGGACAAATTCCAAAATAGAAGTGGCAAACCAGGAATTTGGCTTCAGAATTGCAAGAATAAAAGAATGATAATAACATAAAAAAATAAGCATTATCAATATAAGTTATAGATAACAATGATAGCCACATTTTCATGAGAATGAAAATTTATCCATTTTATATGAATGGTGTCCTCTTTAATTATCAATACTTCATCATCAGTTAAAAACAAATAGATTTGACATTTTATTCATGCAATAATTATACATATGTACAAATTGTTAGATCAAGTTCAAGAGAATAATATACATACATATGCACATTTACTCAAAATTCAACTTTATACCTGAATGCCCAGGGAAGAAGTCCGGATGATAAAATTATTCATCACTCATTTCCTTAGTAATGTTAAAGTCATTTCCTTAGTAATATTATTCATCAGTCATGCCAAAAATGTTGAAGTTTCAGTTTAGGATGGAATGAGATTTCTTTGGTAAAAATCACTTTTATGAGAGTAGTCTTTAGACGAATCTATTTGGCAGAAATCAGTTTTATCTTTAGAAATGCACATTACATGAGAAGATATGTGAACCAAAACTTTTTTTTCACAATTTAGTATTGGTATTTTGTTGTGAACTTATTAAAACGGGGAGGAGAGGCGGGGAGAGTTATGTGTTGAGTTTAAATTAAAGTATTAAACAAGGACAAAGACAATTTTGACATATTATTTATTAATGCCAAAAAAATTTCTAACAAAATCAGAAGAGTTGTAAGCATGATTTGCAAAATGTATTCCAAGAAATGGAGTTGAAAATAGTCCTGCTCCTAGTTGCCAATAAGTGGGCTTAACCACAATATTTGTTAGTTAGTACCATCCAAATATCCATAGAAAATTATTAAAAAATAAACAGATGGTCATCTCCATGTTTAGAATACATGAAATCTACTTCAAACAGTTTTACAAAAGGCACCGATGAGCATATATACATATGAATATTAACTTTAATACCTGATCAAGTGTCAGATTGTAATTATCAATTAGGTCCTCAGGAAGAACAACCTTGTGAACTTGGGAGACATAAGCAAAAATCTGAAAAATAAGAGACCTTTAGCCAAGGATCTTTCTTAAGGAATGTGTTACATGCACATATATCTACATCAACCATGCATTTGTCAATAAAAATTTGCACTTTGTAAAAAGAAGTTAAGAACAGAAAAAAAAAATTATTAGAGACATCAGGTACAATTAAGCTCTGAGCTTCTGACAAGTTCATATCATGCACACTCGACACACATTACGGATAGGATGTGAACCCAGTGATCACTACAACTCATGCTAGTCCTTGGAAGTTTATTTATTAGGGTAATGCTTCTTTTAAATCATTGGTTCCTTTCAGTTTGGGGGGTAGTATCACATTGTGTTCTAGGAGGAATTGTTGGTTTGGAACGTTCCTTTATTTGAGGTTTTTCATTACCTTTATCAATTGTCTTCTGCACATGAATCAACCATTAAGAAAAAAAATTATTCTATTCAGGATCCAAATTTTAATTGGAATGTTCATTTTAGCATAAACTTGAGTAATAGACAAGCTAGTGAAATAAAGTCCCTTGCACTTTGTAACAAATCCAACAACAATTTCCAGAATTAAAAGGAAACAAGACAATTGCATTAATTCAATCCTCAATAGTCAGATTACATGAGGTCTCCAAGACAATATTTCTCCTATAAGCCTTCTAATTACAGAAATACAAGATAAGGAAAAAACAAGATAAATTCAGAGGTGTTGAAGAGCCCCTGATCTCTCCCAAAGATCCAAATTCTCATTGCCCAAAAAGATATTCTGTCCAGCGTCCCCTTTCCCTTTTTTATAACTGCAAGCATGCCAAGCACGGTTAGGCACTAACCGTTGCTGCTGAGTTATTCCCTTGGTGCAAGTTTGTTACACTCATGCCCTTAATTACACTAATACCCTCGGGTGGTGCATCCCTTGCCAAGTTGATAGGGTGTGATTCCCTATAACGTTGCCTATGGTAAGTCTTCAATTTTGGAGGAGTTGTATCAATACTTCCCCCCAACAAAGCAACCTTGTCCCCAAGGTTAAACCAAGGAAATTGATTGTTGAGCATGTAAGAGTCCTCCCAAGAATCCTCAAAAGATGGAAGGTCCTTCCAATGGATCAATACGTCAACAGCCCCCCCCTGCTGTCCGACGCCACTGTAACACTTCTGCTGGTTCAACATTTAACTCAAAATCTTCAGTCAAAATGTGAGGGAGAGGCTGAGTTTTAGTCAGCTCAACAGGAGACAAAGCTTTCTTTAACCAAGAAACATGAAAAACTGGATGAATAAGGCAGTGAGGAGGTAATTCGAGTCGGTAAGCTGCTGAACCAATTTTTGCAAGTACCCGGTAAGGCCCATAAAAACGGGGGCTAAGTTTTTCATTCACCCGCCGAGCCAAAGACTTAAGACGATAAGGCTGGAGCTTGAGATATACCATATCATCAACTTCTAATTGGACATCTCTCCTCTGTTTATCCGCTTGAACTTTCATACGATTTTGGGCCTTGGTTAATTGTTGCCTTAATTCTTCCAGAATGGCGTCTCTATCTTGTAACATTCGGTCCACCTCTACCACTGTGGCCGAATGCCCAACCCGGAATAAAGAAGGAGGTTCACAGCCGTACAAAGCCTTAAAAGGAGATACCCCAGTGGAGGACTTGTAAGTAGTATTATACCAATACTCAGCCCAATGAAGCCACTTAGGCCACTGCCGAGGTTGGGAGAGGCAAAAACACCTGAGATAGGTCTCTAAACATTTGTTCACTATTTCAGTTTGGCCATTAGATTGGGGATGGTAAGCCGAGCTATACTTTAATGATGTACCAGCCTGTTTAAACATTTCAGACCAAAAATTGCTAAGGAATACCCGATCCCGATCAGATACCATGGTTAAAGGAAAACCATGTAGTTTGACAATATTTTGGATGAAAATCGTAGCCACATCCTGTGCACTATAAGGATGATGTAAAGGGATAAAGTGGCTATATTTAGTAAGGCGGTCCACCACCACCAAAACCGTATCCACCCCAAAAGCCTTAGGCAACCCTCCTACAAAATCAAGAGAGATATCGGACCAAACCTGTGTTGGAATTGGGAGAGGCTGTAACAGACCCGCTGGAGTCAGATTAGAGGCTTTACATTGCTGACAGATGACACAACCAGCCACATAACGCTGTATATCACGCCTCATGCCTTCCCAATAAACCAAGTTTGAGATACGTTTAAAAGTGCGAAAGAATCCCGAGTGACCCCCTGTTGGGGAATCATGAAATTCCTTAAGTAACACTGGTATGTATTTTGAACCCCTTGGAAGGACAAGCTTGCCATGATAAGTCAATTTCCCATTAGAAATCAGGAAACCGGAATGAGAGGATGAGTTTTCCATTAATTCCAACATGACTTTTCTGAGTTTAGCATCTGTCCCTTGTTCCATTTCAATATGTTCCAGAAGGGGTAAGCCAACAATTGATAAGGAATGAAACTGCCCCCTACGTGAAAGGGCGTCGGCAACAACATTCTCTTTCCCCGGATGATATTGGACCTCAAAATCGAAACCCAAGAGCTTGGAGGTCCATTTTTGTTGATCTTCACCCAACACACGTTGATCCATGAGGAATTTGAGGCTTTTCTGATCTGTTTTTATCACAAAATGCCTCCCCAGAAGGTAATGTCGCCACCTTTGCACGGCAAACACGAGCGCCATAAGTTCTTTTTCGTAGACCGATTTCCCTTGTGCAGTTTTGGAAAAACCTTGGCTAATAAAAGCTAGAGGCCTCCCTTCTTGCATAAGAGCAGCCCCAATTCCCGTGCCAGAAGCATCTGTTACCACAGTAAATTGTTTAGAAAAATCAGGTAAAGCTAGAGTAGGTAACTTACACATGATACTTTTTAATTGGTCAAAGGCCACTTGAGCATTTGCATTCCAACAGAAAGCATCCTTCTTTAAAAGATCTGTCAGTGGTTTGGCCAGCATCCCATATCCTTTGACAAATTTTCTATAGTACCCGGTTAGGCCCAGAAATCCCCGCAGCCCTTTGATAGTAGTTGGAGTTGGCCAATCTTGCATAGCCTTCGTTTTAGCCGGATCTGCTGCCACCCCCTCAGAACTGATGATGTGACCCAAATATTCAACCCGCGGTTGCCCAAACGTACATTTCTTACGGTTAGCAAACAGTTGTTCTCTACGCAACACTTCCAGAACAGTGCGTAAATGTTGGACATGAACCACCTTAGAAGAGCTATAAATCAGAATGTCATCGAAGAATACCAACACAAATTTACGAAGAAACGGTTGCAAGACTTCATTCATCAAAGATTGGAATGTGGACGGGGCATTTGTTAACCCAAAAGGCATGACGAGGTACTCGTAATGGCCTTGATGAGTTCTGAACGCCGTTTTCTCAATATCCTCCTCACGCATCCGAATTTGATTGAACCCAGACTTCACGTCTAACTTAGAAAATAAGCAAGCAGCCCCAATCTCATCAATTAATTCATCAATTACTGGCATAGGAAATTTGTCAGGAATAGTCATTTTATTTAATTTCCTATAATCAACACAAACCCTCCAACTATTATCCTTCTTTTTCACCAAAATAACAGGACTGGAATAGGGACTTACACTAGGTCGAATCATGCCAGAACTTAACATTTCATCAACATTTTTTTTCAATCTCATCTTTTTGATAGAATGGGTACCTGTAAGGACGGATATTTGGGATCTCACTCCCTGGCTTCAGAATGATCGCGTGGTCTCTGTTACGTACAGGAGGGAGACCCGAAGGAACAGCGAAAACATCTTCGTATTCACTCAACAGAAACTCCAGCTCTTCCCACCCACCTTGAGCCATGGGAACGGAAAAAGACCCCCAATTAGGATGAAGAATGAACCCAGGGTCATCATTATTAATAGCTTTCATCACCGTTTTAAGTGAAGCCTCCACCACTGACAACTCAGGTTCAGCCCTGATCATCACCCGTCGTCCTTGTTGCTTGAAACTGAGAGTGAGCTCACGGAAATTCGCCTTAACCGTGCCCAACTCTTGTAACCATTCCACCCCTAAAACCACATCAGCACCTCCGAGAGCGAAGAGGAACAAATCCTGAGTCACTTCGATGCCCTGAAACCTCAACTTCACTCCTCTACATACCCCACTACAGGCCACTCGATCTCCATTCCCAATCTCTACTTTGTAACCCGGAGTGGTATCGACCGCCAGGAGGAGTTCTCTAGCTGTCTCTTCTTTGACGAAATTATGCGTAGCCCCACTATCAATTAAAACCATCACCTGAGTGTCTCCAATCGTTCCCCAAAGACGCATGGATTTGCTCGAAGTCAACCCTAACAAGCTGTGAGAGGACAACTGAAGAGTTACCTCTTGCTCTCCTCCGTCTTCGATCTCTTCTTCTATGACCGGAACCTCCTCGCCTTCGTCATCTTCAACCACCACCAGGAGATTCAGCTGCCGGGATTTACAGCGGTGACCTGGATTCCACCGCTCAGAACAGTGGAAGCATAATCCCTTCCTGGATCTGTCTTGCAGATCCGCTTGCGACAACCTTCGGTTATAGGAACGATTAGAGTTGCTAACCTGGCCTTCGACGGTCGCGTTCCGTTGAAGGGAGTTGCTCGTTGGAGAAGAGGAATTTTCAGGATTAGGGTTCGACACATTTGGTTGGACTTGGGACCCAAAACGCGGGTTATATGACGAACCCGGATTTTGACCCGTTGGCCCAACGCTGTTATGACCCATTATTGACCGGTTTGGGGCTGTGTGGCCTGTTTTGGAAGGCCCAAATGCTCTTCCTGGCCCACTTCCCATCCCCTCCGCCATCCAAGCCCAGTTTCTCCTCTCAATTCTCTGCGCCTTCTTCATCATCAACGGCAGAGAATCAAGTGGTTGTAGAAGAAGTTCCTCGCGGATGCAGCTCGTCAATCCGTTCAACCATATTCCACGGAGGACTTCTTCCTCCACGAGGTCTAAGCAGCCACTAATCTTCTCAAAGTCCCTTCTATAGTCCTGGACGCTCCCTGTTTGTCGCAAGCTCAGCAACTCTTGAAACGGGTTACCTTCCAAGTTCGGTTGGAAGCGACTCAGCACCTCTGTTCGGAATAAACCCCAAGAAGTGGTGGTGGTATTTCTCTCCCACCACTGGTACCAGTGTAGAGCCTCTCCTTCAAGAACCACCATGACCGTTCTCATCTTCTCACCATCTGACATTGGATTGACTTCAAAGTAGCGTTCCACTCGAGTTAACCAATCGTAAACTCTCTCGCCGGAAAACGACGGTAATTCCAGCCTTCTCCTCACCATCTCACCACCGTTTCCTCCTCTATTGTTACCTCCACCAGCTGCTCCATCAGAATGGATGCTGGAATCTCTACTCCCTCTTTCTTCGTGTCCATGTCGGGATCGACTTCTGGATCTCCGATTCTCCCTATCTACCCTTAATTCCTGAAATTCCCTTAGCATCCCGGCCAAATTATCCTCCATTCGCCGCATTCCTTCCTTTGTCCTCCCCAGCCTCGCATCAATGGTTTCCAAACGGTTATCCATAGTTCTCGTCACTACCATTCAACGTTCCCGGGAAAGAGCTTTGATACCAATTGTAACAAATCCAACAACAATTTCCAGAATTAAAAGGAAACAAGACAATTGCATTAATTCAATCCTCAATAGTCAGATTACATGAGGACTCTAAGACAATATTTCTCCTATAAACTTTCTAATTACAGAAATACAAGATAAGGAAAAAACAAGATAAATTCAGAGGTGTTGGAGAGCCCCTGATCTCTCCCAAAGATCCAAATTCTCATTGCCCAAAAAGATATTCTGTCCAGCGTCCCCTTTCCCTTTTTTATAACTGCAAGCATGCCAAGCACGGTTAGGCACTAACCGTTGCTGCTGAGTTATTCCCTTGGTGCAAGTTTGTTACACTCATGCCCTTAATTACACTAATACCCTCGGGTGGAGCATCCCTTGCCAAGTTGATAGGGTGTGATTCCCTATAACGTTGCCTATGGTAAGTCTTCAATTTTGGAGGAGTTGTATCTTTACTTGAATGAGGGCGAGCTTGGAGCAGTAATAAGGTTGCTCCCATGTAACTGAAAGGTCACGGGTTCGAGTCTGAGAAACAATATCTTTTAAAAAATGCAAGGTAGGGCTGCGTAAAATTGACCCTCACCCCTACCATCACAACTTAGGGAGCCTTGTACACCAGGGTTTACCCTTTGCCTTTTCAACACTTTGACTTGAATCTACTCATATCTCTAGTTCTCTAGATAGGAGAGATTGGACTTTGGACTCTTCTAGTGTATTATCATTTTAAATCTTTATTTTTGGTTTCTAACTCAAAATCATCAAACTTTCCTCCTGGACAGATTCATTTGGCTGTCAAGAGGTCCCTCTAAACTCAAGCCTTTCGTTTCAACAGCAGTATTTAATAGGATTAGTACACATGGCTTCTGCAGATAATAGGGCCTCACAATGATGTGCTATGTGCAGATCTAATTTAGAAATGACATGCCATTTATTTTTGCATTGTCAGGTGGATTTCTTATGAGACAATCATTCTGGGCTTCTTGGTGATCACAGGGTGCATCCTTTAACTTTGGAGCAATTATTTTATGATTCATTTGTACAGCCTAAACTTTAAGGCAATCAGTGGGTGATGCAGTTCTTCAATGTATTTAGTTAGAGAAGGCCACATCTTTAAGGGTGACTCTTTGACCTTAAACTTGCCATTGGATATGGTTGTGTTTATCACATCTCTTTGGTGCTTTGCTCTAGACTATTTTGAGGAACTCACCAACTTATATGCAGAGTGGACAACTATGCTCATGCTTTTCTTTTTTAAGTTCCTTGTTTCTTTGTCTTTTCTGTTTTGCAGGATGTCTTATCCTTCCTCCAGTTGTACTTTTCCTCTTTTCTCTTTAATAAAACTTCTTTTTCTATCATGAAAAAGAAAATATGCACTCTGGATATATTTTTAAAAAGTGGGAATCGATACAAGAATGATAGAAGAGGGACAAACATGCGGCATAAAAGATAAAAAGGAGAAGAGAATAAGAGTTTAGCAATTTTTTTCTTTTTGTGTGTTAGTTCAATACATGTTCTTCTTGTAAACAATAGAATCAAACAACAAAAAAAGAAAGATATGAATGTGTTAACAATAAAAATATAAATATGAAGATTAAAAAAAGCTAACACATCCTAATATAATATATCCTTCATGGCCTGTTATAACAACAACAACAAAAAATCAATGAAAAAATACCGCAAAAGAATTATAGCCTAAACTCATAAGTAGCACACCTCAGTTCCAGAAAAGTTCTTGAGGATTTTCTTAGCAACAGCACCAGAAGCAACCCTTCCAATGGTTTCTCTTGCAGAAGATCTACCACCACCCTTAAACACAAGAGGACAGATGTATAAGCTTAATGCCTATCTCTGACTGAAAACGCCCAATTCATTACATTATAAAAGTCAGTACCTGAACTGATCTGACACCATACTTCATGTCATAAGTTGCATCTGCATGGGAAGGCCTATAAGCTAATGACATCTCACTGTAGTCCTGAAATTTTTTCCCAAAAAACAATATTTTAAAAGCCCCGTTAAATTAAGATAATGGTTGCCTGTTTTTATTTAATACTTCCGAACATGAATATAAACAAAGCCAAGAATTAGATACTCACATGCCCTCTTTGATCAGTATTGGGTACAAATACATGGATTGGAGTTCCAGTAGTAAGTCCTGCAATTAATAGATTATACTTCAAACCTTTTTTCAAGAAAGATATAACTTCCCAGTAAATAATAAATGGAAGAAATATTGACCTTCAGAGACTCCTGAAAATATTTTACACGTATCAGTCTCCTTTCTAGGAGTTGTAATTCGGCTCTGACCTGGCCTCCTATACATAAGAACCTTACACCATTATTTTTTAAATACATGTTGCATCAGAAGCAATTCATAAATGTCATATTCCCTTACTAGCGATTTAGTACAAGTTCCAATCAAAAACTATCTTATAAAGTATTCCTTCCTCTTTAGCCTCAAAAGTGTTTTTTACGGTGCAAGTAGTGAAGACAATGAGATGAATTCAGAGGCAAGTACCTTCTATCAAGATCCACTTGCATGTCAGCTTCGGAAAGAGGGATGCGAGGAGGACATCCATCAATAACACAACCAACACCTCCTCCATGAGATTCTCCATATGTTGTAACCCGAAAGTGATTTCCATACGTACTCCCAGCTGCATTTATCTCTGTAATTCATCAACAGTTTCAGAAAGTCAAAAGTCTGGCCATCTCAATATTCATACCATTAATTTAGAATTCTTAACGTATATGTAAAGAACCTTGGGATACACCACCCAAAAGTTAGCTCAAAGGGTGGGAGTGCCCGAGGCCTTATAAAGGCCACATTAGTTGTTCATCCAACCAATGTGGGACTACATATTTCAACACGCCCCCTCACACGAGAGCCCATTGGGCTGAAAGAGTGGATAATGCAACAGGCCCAACCTACCTGTACTAAGAGAGTCCACAAGAGAAAGTTTAACATGTAAAGAACCTTGGGATACACCACCCCAAAAACTAGCTCAAAGGGTGGGAGTGCCCGAGGCCTTATAAAGGCCACATTAGTTGTTCATCCAACCAATGTGGGACTACATATTTCAGCGGTATAACTAGCATTAGAACCACGTACTTTAATTCATTGTGTTTAACATAGACACAAACCCAACTCATTGGAATTTGAGTTTTTTTTTTTTTTTTTTTTTAAGTTGAAAACACAAATTAACTGTTATTTCTGTAATTGTTCAGTTCCCACTGGGTAAAAGAAGCTATAGCAAAACATGTTTTTCAGACTACGCCTACATCACCTTGTAAGCTTAAAAGTTAGGAAGCAGATTTAGGAAAGTTAGCACCTAGCAGCCCTGCCTAAAGGCGCAAAGGGTGGTTTGAGAACGGTGGCATCCAATTTCACATAACATGATATATGCACTTTCAGAAATGCTCACAAGAATTACATTATAATAATGTCACAATGCATTCCTCCCAACAAGTTACAACCGATACCGGAAACCTAGACACCAAACTTTTCAGGTAGCACTCAAACAAAGAAGAATCCAAATTCAATGAACAATTTCCAATATTTAGCTGAAAGATTCGATTCATGGAAGCAAAGAAATAAAGCGAAAAGATAAACATGGAAAAATAACAAGGAGCAGATTATAGTAGCTAATATATCTCAAATTCCAAATAATTCCATAAAAATGATAATAAGAATTGAAACAAACAAGTATATACTTATGTAAAAACAAAGGATTTATCGAAAATCAAGCTAGAGAGAGAGAGAGAGAGAGCTGACGGAGTTTCTTTGGAAAGCGAGGACGGAGTGAGACTTGGAGGTAGACGGAGGAGAGAGATCGGAGATCAGAATTGAGAGGAGCGAAGCCGGAGAAAGCATCGGTTCTGGAAGCTGTGAGGAATGGTTTGGTGGAAAGAGAAGAAGCCATTTGGAATTAGGAATAGAATGAGATTTAGACACAATGGAATGAATGAAATACTAACAAGTTTGGTTATTGAGTTGAGGCTTTCAGAATTGAGATAGAGAAAAAAGAAAGTGCGTTTGGTTTGGTTTGGTTGGTGAATGGTGGCATTGAGTGTAATTATAGTATAAGTAGCCACCACCTACCTACCCTTCTCTTTCTCTCTCTCTCTCTCTGCAACTTCCAAAATCCTGTTTGGTATGTTACTCGTTTGACCTTAATCAATGTTTGGTGTTTGGTGCTTTGCTCCTCCTAATTGCAACTTTGGGGGTTGGTGAGTAGGAATGGGAAACTACCTTACAATGAATTTATACTCTTTTTTCATTTTTTTAATTTATTTTCTCTTAAATAAAATATTTTCAAAATATTATTAAATATTATACACACATGTATGTGTGTATGAGAGTGGGTATAAATAGAAAATTATATATTTATTTAGTAATTAATAGTGAAATAAAATGTACAAACTTATGTATAATACTTTTTTAATCTATCAATTAGTAAATATATTTCGATACATTCGTTATGGGATATGTTATTCTACCTATCATTTTTTATGTTTATCTCTATCTATCACTCTAAAATACTGTTAGATAAGAATCTAAGGATGAGAGAAAGATAAATGTTAATTAAGATTTTAATCTAACGATATTTTAAAGTTATAGACAAAGTAGGCAGGAAAAATGATAGATTAAATAACATATCCTATATCTTATATAACTATAAGATTAAGAACTCATTAATTGAATGTAACATTAATATATTAAAAAAATCATCCTTCAATTTAAACGACGATATCTTAATTAAGATTAGTATATGGGTTTTTTTTATAACATAGTATATGGGTTTTATAAGAGTTATGTTGTAAGAAAAATGATTGTGTTATGTTATAGAGAGTCATTTTACGTGCCAGAGTTTTTTTTACTATGCCCCACAAAATATTATGTGTGTAGGAAAGTTTTTGTGATCATGTTAAATGATAGATGATAAAACCTTAATATATATACAAAAACTTCTGAAAATATCTTCCCCAAATTCAAATGTTATAGCATATTGGTCTGCTTATTTCGTTACTTGACTTTATCATGCCACTTTTTCTTAATTTTTATAGATTAAAATCATAAAAATGTAATTATTCATGGACTCGAAAATATCTTAGGGCATGCCTATGTACAACTAAGTGACTAACGTCAATAAAGACTAAAAATATAGTTGTAATAATTGGATGAGCAGTCAACTCGGTCATCAATTGATGGTTTGATTGAAAATTTGAGCAAATTATATATAGGGAAAATGTGTTTCTCGAATGAGATAATTTATCTCATGTAACACACAAAAAAATTGATGAGACCCACATTTTTCTTTTCTTTCTCTTTTTCAAAGTGGGTCCCACTCATTTTTTTTTGTGTTGCATGAGATAATTTATCTCATGCAACATGAGAAAAATCAAACCCTTATAATTTTTTTTTTTGATTACATCCGAATATCCCCACAGCCGAAAGCCATGAGATTAATCCCTCATCCCAGGTCAATGCACAAAGTGGTAAAGGGCTGGCCACAGAATGCTTTCCATTCACAAAAGTTAGGGTTCAAACCTCAACCACTTGCTTGAGGGACGAGATGTTGAATCATCACGCCCACCCACATGGTTACTTCTTCTTTTTTTTATTTATATATGTGCAAATTTTATTTTGGTTAGCATATAATTCTCTTAAATCTATTAGCAGGGCATTAAACTTTTGCTTGAATGGTGTTGATGAAAAATTATTTGATTTCACTATGACTGTGAATTAATTGGCCCCTTTTTTTGTTAATAATGGAGAATTGATTGTTTATTATTATTGAAAATAACAGTAAATTGATTGACTCCATTATATTGGCTAGAGTAACATTAATTTCTTGATTTTAAAAGAAGTAATAAAAAAAATTATACCGGTGCACTTGAGTGCGGGAGCATATGGCCAAATTCTTAACTGTTCACTAATGAATTATTTACACATGATTTCCGAACAAATATGGAATGTAAAAAGCCCAATAAATAGAGGCTCTTTTATTTGTCCTTTGCATCCCAACTAGAAAACACAAGTGTCTCGTATTATTTTTGAGTGAGGAGGTGTATTCTCTAAATATTAGAGACACTAATATTATTCTCTCCTTATATCTAGAGAGTTGTAATTTTTTTCAATTGATTTTTTTATGTAAATATTATGTGTCACTTCAATTAGCATATTTGTTGATTTTTTGACCGATGAGTGTCTAAAAAAATGGTAAAAAAAAAACTTTAAATTTAGTGATTATTTAATTAGTCATGTACTAAAAAAAGAACCTTAAATTTAGTGATTATTTAATAGAAAAAATAAGTATTATGTTGTAGACAATCATCTTGTCATGCTATAGAGACAATAAGTGTGGGGTCCACCATATTTAAAAAAAAAAATGCAGGATAAATATTGATGTATGTGTAGGAAATTTTACATTTGTCATGCAACATGACAAATGCAAAACCCTTATTTAATTAGTCACCATACGTAATAAGCGGAGACTCTCATTGCATTTAAATTTACCTGATCAAATGATGTGGTTAACATTATTGAAAATTTCTATTTTCTCTAAATACAGTGAGTGTTTCCTTAATATGTATGATGACTAATTAAATAACCGTTAATTCTAAAGCTATGCTTTTTAACCACTTTCATAGACCCTAACACTGTAATTAATTTTATCCTAATTTCATGGCTAAATTACACATTGACATCCTATACTTTGATCATGTTTTAAAAAACCACCTTATATTTTCATTCTAAACAATTAACCTACCTTGACTATGCGGATGCAACAAATCAGCTTATCTGTTAAATCTGCATTCAATTCTGTTAAAGCATCACGTGAAGGAAGCTTGTCTCTTTAAGCAAAACTCGTTCTTTTCTCTATTGGAGTTCATGTACTTAGCGCATCAGTGAGGTGCTTCCTATGCTTCACTATTGTTTTGAATAGAGCTGTCAAAAAGGGCTCTAAGCCCTAGGGCCAGCCCATGTAGCCCAAAGTTAAGCCTTATAAAATTTTAGCCCTCTATGTAACGGGACCATTTTAACCTCATCCTCTTAAAGCCATCTCATTATAGGGTTAGGTTGGGGCTAGCCCGCGGACTACAATATTCAACCCAATTTACATAAATATGAATCTTTTTTAAATGTGACATATATATCCTTAGCATTAAAATGTGAAAATTACAAAAATATGAATCATTTTTAAATGTGACATTATTATAAAAATGTCAAATACTAACAGAATTTATCGACGAAAAATATTTCATTGAAAATAGTGACGAAATTTTTGACAAAAATCACATTACGTCAAAAAATAGAGACGAAACAAGATTTGACCATAATCACTGCAATAGAATTTTTCAAAAAAAAATTCAGTCAAAATTCTTGATAGAATCTAAATTCCATTGAAACTTTCAACAGAAATATTTTCCTCAAATTTTTCAAGGAAAAATATTTTTGTCGATAAGTTTTTAAAGAAAACAATTCTGTAAAAAAATTTGTCATAAAACATTTTCGCTAAATTTTTTTACGGAAAATATTTCCATCAAAATTTTAAATGAAACACATTTCCAGTGAAAATTTTCGACCAAAAATATTTCCGTAAAAATTTGTGAGGAAAAATATTTTTGTAAAAATTGTTGACAAAAAATTATTTTGTCAAAATTCTTTACGAATTCTAAATTTCGTCAAAATATTTGGCAAAAAAATATTTGTCAAAATTCTTTACAGAATCTAAATTCCATCAAAAGTTTTCGACGAAAATATTTTCGTCATACTTTTTGACGAAAAAAATTTCATCGAAATTTTATACGAAACACATTTTCATCGAAATTTTTTGACTCAAAAAATTTTCGGCAAATTTTTTGATAAAATACATTTCTATCAAAAATTTCAACGGAACACTTTTCTGTCAAAATCAACGGAAATTATTTCTGTAAAAAAATTCGACGAAAAACGTTTTGGCGAAAAAAATATTTCGTCAAATTTTTTTACGGAATCTAAATTTCGTCGAAAGTTTTACAAAAACATTTCCCTCAAAATTTTTGAAAAAAATATTTCCATCGAAATTTTCATTGAAACACATTTTTATCGAAAATTTGGACGAAAAATATTCGTCAAAATCTTTGACGGAATTCTTTTTTCCGTCAAAACTTTTGGTGAAATTTTTTTTATCGAAAATATCTAAAAAACATTTTTGTCAAAACTTTTGACGGAAACTAAATTCGATCGAAAATCTTGACAAAATATTTCTTTTTGTAAAAAATTTCGTCGCCTTTCAATGAAAAAATATTCTTTTGACGAAATTTTTTGTCGCTTGCAACATAGATTTTTTGTAAAAAATATGATCTTTTTTCAGTAGTGTAAAAATTACATAAAAAATTCAGAAGGCCCGCGGGCTAGCTCTAACCCATAGGGCTTTGACCCGTGTTGATCTATATCATTGTGGGCTTTTTGGCCCTAACCCACTTGGGCTAGGGCTAAATGGGTTGAGCTAGCCCGTTTTGACAGCTCTAATTTTGAATACTGTCTCATCTTTGAATATCTCGTTGGAGAGTTCACTTTCTTGACTACTTTCCTCTAATAATGTTGTGATGGATCTTTAGTTTTGAGATTGGATTTGATTTCCCGAATTTCAATAATATCCAAATAGATTCTGAATAAAGAAAAAGTGAAACATTGCATTATCTAAAAGTGAATATTTTTTGTTTAAAAAAAAAAGTGAATATTTTATACCGTGGAAACTTTAATGTTGTGACTAATGTTGACAATAATGATATATTGATTAAAGGTAACATGATATGCAATTTTTGTAAACTAGACTACATGACACTAGATAGATGAGCTCGTCCTCTTTACTTCGACATTATGAGACTACTATCAAAATTATCTTCACTTAAATCATTTATAAAATATGCACAAATGATTAAATAACAATGAAACAAAAATAATCAAACCCAATACAAGTTGTGGAACGAGAAAAACAATAGAAATAGGAATTTCACACATTTAGTTGAAGATCCAATAAAGTAAAATTCAACTTCAACAAAATAATCGGAACCAAGAAAAACAATAATGTTCATTGGATTTTGTTCAAAATCAAAAGATTATTCACTAAAAATAGGAAAATCTGCTACTATGTCAAAATTAACCTATCATCTTCCAATGTGGTTCCTCTCTATTGTGCCATACTCAAAAGACAACATCATCACATGTTTCTCTCTCACTAAAACACAAACAAGAAGAAGAAAAATGGACGTGACCAGGGGAGGAGTCATTAATGGTGGAGAAGACTATTGGTTTCAGGAAATTTCCCTTTTAAGTTTAACTTTGTCTAAGCAATTAATTCTTGGCATAAGAGGATTTGAGTTGAAGCTAGAGATTATCGATACCTACATGATGCAATTTGCCATCATCTTCTTCCATTTTTTTTTTGCATGTGCACGTGTTTTTTTATCAGACTTAACGTATTTGCATCTAAGTTTAACAGGCAGGTTGAATTGCTAAAATGTTTTAAGTGTAAGTAGTTTAATTGCTTAAATCAAAAGTACAGTGTGGTTTTTTTGGAAAAGTATCAAAGTTTAGGGTGATAATTTATAATCCAGCCTTTAAATCTCTTTATTTAAATATCGACAACTCAATAAAAATATTATTCCTCTTTTAATTTACAATAATTTTTAAATTGTTGTTTTACTTTTATTATCAAAAAAAAAAAATTTGTTGTTTTACTTTAAGTTGTTAATATTCAGATTTCAATTAAGGGGACTAAATATTTGAATCCCCCGATAATAATGCAAAGAAAACATTAAATCTATCTTTATTGTATATTGTATATTTGTAATTAAGTGATATTTGAGTTAATTTGTGCATATCTTAAAAATAGTTTATTCATATTATAAATCATGTAACAACTTTAAGTAATTAAAAACAAGGTTAACTTCATTGAAACGACGTCGTTTTGAAGTTGAAAAATAAAAAAATTAGACTAAATAATATGACATTATTCTGGAAATAAATTAAATTTTTGTAATTTTAATTTATTTCATGTTATACGACGTCGTTTTATGTATAATTTTTTAAGATTTCAAAAAAACAAACCCTATTATAAATTATGTAACAAATTTCCCCTTAAAATAATTATAATTTTAAAAAGTAGCTAGTAAGTGCTTCTTTTATGATTATTTTGTATTAAACCTCTTGCATACATCTTCCATTTTGTGCTTCACATAAATGAAAGCATATTGTCACAAAATAGTGTGAGCGTGTATATTCAGCCATTCAGGGTTGGTGGAGGCGTCCCACCATGATACAAAATTACAAATTGACCAGTTGGCATGGAAGGATGGTCTAACTGGAATACTTGACTAAACATGTTACCTAAAACAAATAAATCAATAATAAATTTATTATTAATTCATATCAAATAATCTATCTATTATTAATTATTTTGATCTGCATCCAACAATCCAAATGTAATATATTTTATTACATATTTTCCAACATTGTAACTTTTCTCACATGCCAAAAGCCTCAATTAGAATCTATAAAATAAAAAATAAAAGTGGCGCAAGCACGCAAATCAATACATCATGGGAAAGATGTATATCATCTTAAAAATATAAAGTTATGTTATTTAAGATTACAAAAAATGAAGAAGACATAGATAAAATAAATGGATACAAAATAAAAATATGAGTTTTACTTTTTTACAAGATTAAAATAATACAAATTATATTATTTAAGAGATAAAATATTACAACAATCAAGTATAATTAATTATTTTAATCTCTGTACCAAAAAAAAAAAATTATTTTAATCTCAATGTCCAGATTCCTTAGAATATCTTTTCCCTTTTAAAACTAGAAACACTTTTCCCTTACGTTATATTATAAAATTCGAATCCCTCAAAGGCTTTCAAAAGGCCTTAACCGAGCAACAACTTCTCCACCACCCGCTCCGAATCCTGACCGCCACTACCACCATCGACCAACCCCCTTCTCTCATTTTCCCTTTACATTCATCTTATAACCAAATCACGTGTTTCTTCTTTTTCCTTCTGATTTATAACGCTTCATTTTCACTCTTAACTTCTTCTTCTCTTCCTCTTATCTTTTCTGTTCTGTTCTGTTCAGTTTTTTTTTTCTCGTACGTGATTTTGCTCATGGCTATTAGTATCTCTTCATGATCTGTTGAATCTGCAAGTTCTCGTTCGCAATAGAACAAAACACGTAAGTTCTTAACAACCATATATGAGTCTATTTCTTTGTTTATACTCATCATCTTTTTTATTTTCTTGTCGAATTTCATCCTCGGACGTTTTTAATTTTTATTTTCTTACTTGAATTTTCTTCTCCATGTGTTCGCTTTATACACATGATTATGATTTGTTATATAGTGTATTTTAGTTGGTTATTTGCATATAATTACAAGCTAAAAACATGCTAGCTTTTCTTAATTTGATTCATGTGTATATGGAGCTAATAATTATATGCGTATTGATCTGCAGAAGGTGTGGTAGTAGTGGACACTACGTGTTCGTATAATTTTCCTACAAAAATGAACTTAACTTTGCGTTTGTTATCTTCTGAGCTCACCTGTCCTGCAAGTGAAGCCATGCAATACACAAATGTGAATTTTCTTTTGTCTAGACCGTCAGTGAGGGTTTCTGGTTTTGTTAAGAAAGATGATATGCAAGTATGTCATCGTGATGGAAGAAACACGATGATATCTTGTCAATTAATGCATAGCCACTTAGAAGAGTCATACAAAAGAAAGAAAAGGATACAGGTGCCTATGCAGAAGCCAGATTTTGTGAGGACATTGTTGATTGACAACTATGACAGTTACACATACAATATATACCAGGAGCTATCTATTGTTAATGGTGGTTAGTTCTCTCTCTCTCACTCTCTCTCTATCGATCTCTCTATCTCATTTGAATGTAGATGTGGGTAGAAAACAATTGGAAAGTGTTGATTCCTAAGTATGATATTGGATGCATATCTTGTTTTTTAAGATATCTTATAATATAATATCTCACTGAGAGAGCTTTTGGGAAAGAAAAAAAAACACAATTTTTCCTTAAAAAGAATCTAATCCAATAATTCACTAAGTGGTTCATTATATCGATATAATTCAATATCATTCTGTCAGCAAGCTGTACAAAATAAAAAGAACACTACATGTTGAAAATTCAGTGAGCATATTTATTTATATTAATATGATGGGTCAAATTGTTTATTTTTGCAACTTATATGTAGAAATCAATTGAAAAGAATAAAAGCTTCTGGGGTCTCAGAACAACTGCATTAACAGACATGTTTGAGTGGAACTGTAATGGTCAATCATTGAGTGATCACCTTAGAGTTAGTGTTAAAAAAAATCATATTTCGATTCTGTTATTCGATAACACACTAAATTCTAACAGATTCAAGTAGAACTGTTCTAGATGCATATAGTAGAACACTGCTGTCAAAAATATATTTGTTTGCTGTGTATAATTAGCTTCCCCCTTTATCTGAAAATAATTAGACTATCAACAAGAACCAAAATAACACTATTTTGTACAAGTATTAAACATCTGTCAGAACATTCTAAAATCTCATACAGAATACTCTGCCTGGAAGGTATAAGAAGTTAATGTAAGGAGTTGACGTCCATTTTAACAGCTGGTTTGGTTTTTCATTTTTCCAGTCCCTCCTGTGGTGATCCGAAATAATGATTGGACATGGGAAGAACTTTGCCATTACTTGTATGAGGAAAATGCATTTGATAACATTGTAATATCTCCTGGACCTGGTTCTCCAGCATGCCCTGAAGATATCGGTGAGAATCATGGAATATTGCTGTGGACTGATAATTTAATTACATTTATTGATCCAGAAGATGCAACAGAAAATAAGTTGCTGCAATTATAGATGTAAATATTTGTTGAGTGGAACATTGAATGACCTTTGTATCATTCTATGATATCTTCATGGTGAAACTACACTTTCTGCCATTGTGGGTTTAGGGGTGTTTAACTTACAATCTGTGAAATATTTTGGTTCACTGATACCTTTGGTGGCCGTGTAGCTCAATAAATTGGTTGAAGGGTAACTCATCTAACAGAAATTTTACATAAGAGTCACATGACAACCACTGTTATTTTTTTATGATCAGACTTGACCTTCAACACCATTTATAGTTACCCAGATGCAAAATGAGATTTTAGGAGAAGATATTCAGATTTCAAGAACATAAAATATTGAAACGTTCAATCTTAATAACAACAACAACAACCAAGTCTTATTGCACTAGATGGGATTAGTTACATGGATCAATCAACACCATTAGACTGCATCAAAGCCAAAATTTTCAAAAGACCCATTTAGAATAAGGTCATTGTTAATGGTTTCTCCTAAAGTCTTTTTAATTGGACTATCTACCATTTGATCTGGTTTTCTCACTAAAGCCTCGATTGGTCTACTTAATGCATGACCAAACCGACTTTTTCCTGAATACATTTGTTCCTAATTTTATATTTGCTTACATGTTCACTCATCCCTCTCAACATTCTCACCTCTATTACACTCAAAGGGGGTGTAACCGTGTAAGTGAAACACCTTCACACCACATGGTTTGTAAGTATAACCATGCCTATGTGTTCTAAAAGGACACCTGATATAGTTTGCAGAATTTAATATTATGATTTAATTTAATATGTTATCCTGATCTTTGTTTCAAGGGCAAGCCTTAGAGTAATGGTAAGATTGCTCCTTGTGACTGAAAGGTCACAGGTTCGAGTCTGGGAAATAGCCTCTCCGCAAAAATGCAAGAGTAAGGCCGTGTATAATCGACCCTCATCCGTATCCCTGCATGTCAGGGAGCCTTGTACATTAGGATTTGTCTTTTATCCTAATCTTTGTTTCATGAGGTGTGAACGATTCTTTATTTTAATTTTTTTGGAAATGGTTTTGTATGCTTTAGGTATTTGTCTTCAGCTATTGCTTAAATGCTGGGATATTCCTGTTCTGGGTGTTTGCCTGGGACACCAGGTATTTTCTTCTCTTTTTTGCAAGACTGTTGCCCTTGTTTTTTTCCTATCTAATTTAACCACTTTCTTTCTTAGCAAACCTTTAATATATCATGTTTTCTTCCTTTCCAGAATATTACCTAAACTTTTTAAGGTCTCAACTTGTACTGTTATTATCATGCACAACTTTCAATATAGTACACTGTATTTCTTGAATTTAGGTTTCGTGTTAACATAACACAAGCTTATTCCTCTAATTGTTGTTTTGTGTTACCTTCTATAATATTATGAAAAATCATACTATATTAGCATCTAAGTAGGGTTTGTCACACTATGTTCATCCTTTATCTCATTTCTTCTAGAGAAGATAAGTTGCGTGTCTTACGGTTACATTTGGTACTATACAAAGTTTTTTTTATTGGACTGGAGACTGGACAGCTTGGAATGGAATCAATATTTTTGGTAGCACGATTTCTATGTGGAAATGGGGTGAATTTTTTATTCTATTCACTGGTTTGCTATGCTAGAAACTAGAAGGAAGGGGAGAAGACTATAGGATGATGATGATAATATACTTGTCTTAAAAACAAATACTAAGATGATAATCTATTCTTTATTTATTTTTAAATGTAATTTTATCCCGTATGTGATATATGATATATGATATAAATAGCAAAAAAATCCCCTCAAAAGGTTTTCTGTATAATTTGGTCAATTGTTTGAATACAAAATTCAAAGGCACATTCTGACCAGGAATGGAGTAGGGACTCCCATATGTGTTGGAGGCAATGGGAATGGGTATTCCATTGTACGAGATTGTAGTGGAATAAAGAAATAGCAATCTCTAGTCTTCTAGTTTAATAGGACTGGTAATTCTACTGTATAAAACATAGTGAACAACATGCTCTTTTGGTTTTTCTTCTGGTTCAAACAAGTGATGTGACTACAGAGTACAGACTATCAATTCTGGACGCTTTGTTTGAGTTAGAGACCTATGACTTTTGGGTCAAATGTATCACTTTCTTCCTTCGGACATTAAGAACAAAGTTCACAAATGCCTGATATTGCCTATGAACTTCTTCACAAATGCCTCCTGTAATCTTATGTTGTCATGTGTTACCTGCTATTAAGTGATATATTAAACGTAGTCCTGTTTTATTCATCTTTTTGATTCATAATATCAGATGTCATACTTCTGCCTTTCATAATTATTGTTTACATTATGTCCTTTTCATTGTTTAATTGCTTAATATATGATATGATAGGCGTTAGGTTATGTGCATGGCGCTCAAGTGGTCCATGCAGCTGAACCAATCCATGGACGTTTAAGGTACAGTTAAACAATTCAAAAACTTATCTGTTGTTTTTTCGGTTCTTATTATGTAATTGCTACACTCAGGAAGATGAATATACCTAAAACAAAAATTTCATTTAAAGGTCTCATATCTGTTACTTCTCCCTTCTATTAACTATTTCTTTGTACTGTTTAGTGAAGTTGAGCACAATGGCTGCCAGCTTTTTCATGACATACCTTCTGGAAGAAATTCTGGTTTCAAGGTGTGTTTGTGCCTCTATATATCTGAAAGAATATGAATTTGAATCCTTCAAGCATTTTTAGAGAATTTGAATACTTACATACAATTCAATCTTAAGTTTATCACATTCATACTTGAGACATACAAGTCATTTCGACACAAGGAAACTTTAAATTTAAACCTTAATTTTTCTTCACTTAACATGTTAAGCTTTTGGGAGAATTGGTTCTTGACATGATATCATGGCTTCTACGTTCTAGGGGTCTAGAGTTCGATCCTTATCGCCCCTATTCTTCTATTAAGTAAACACTTAAATCCAAGTTTCAAACTTAAAAAAAAAAGAAGCTCTTGGTGTGGTGGACCTGTAAATTGTCCACGCTTCAATCCTATAAGGCTCTTGGCGTGAGGGAGTGTGTTAAGAAATAATATAATATAAAATTATATATGTGTTTTGATCTAATAGATTAAGCTTTTGGGAGAGTTGGTTACATAACACTGATGTTGCTTAGCAGTTATGGGCTAGTTGTTTGGGATTCCTAGTGAATACATATTTGGTCTTTGACTTGTGAGAATATTATCTCTTGCGAGTTTTTAGGGGTGGAAAAGATAAGGGAAATGTATTGTAGTATTGTATTCATTTTGCGGGCCATGACATATTTGGTTAAGGGGAAATATCTTTTGCTTCTATGTGGGTTTGTTCTCGTGGTTTCTTTAAGGGAAGTTTCTTGATCAAATATGGCGAAGGATTGGAGAGCTCCTTCAGCTGATGTTTTCATCTCTATTTGTCTTTTTTCCTTGTCTCCTTTGTTTCAAGAGGATTCCTCATGCTCTTGGTCTGTATTATTCTTGTCTCTTAATACAATGTTCTCTTTTTCTTATTCAAGTATATAACAAGTGTTGTTGATAAGGAAGATGTTTTTTTTTTTTTTTTTTTTTTTGTGTGTGGAGGTTTTACTATGTTTCTTTATTTTTTCCTGGGTGAGAAGATGTTGGGTGGCTGTGTCTGAGTGAGTGAGGAGGAGCTACAACAGATAGTTGGTGTTGGTAACATGGAATGCCACCAAAAGTGTTTCGGTTTGCTTCGAACATTCTCAATTGAAATTCTTAGGAATGTTGGATCAATGTGTTTGGTTGAATTGCAAATTCATAGCAATCTTATTCATACTTCCAAAATCACTGTTGTTCTATTCAATTTTGATAAAAAGACAGAGCTATTCCTAGGAATTCTAGAATGTTCTGTAAACCAGATGCGCCCTACTATAGTCCATTACCATAGTTTGTCTTTCAGCCAAAAAGTAAATAACTAGTTGATAATACTGAAAAGATTTCATATGATTCAGCGATGCAATCTGTAAAGAACCAATTCAACTCAAAAGCTTAAGCTATTGGGTGAGGCTATATTAATCGTTTTATATATCTCAACACGCCCCCTCACACGAGAGCCCACTGGGTTTGAAGGGTGGACAATGCATAGACCCACCTACCTATGCGAAGAAAGAAATTCCACTAGAAAGAAAGTGGGGGGCGGTGAGAATCGAACCCGGTACACCGAGGCTCTAATACCATGTAAAGAACCAATTCAACTCAAAAGCTTAATCTATTGGGTGAGGCTATATTAATGGTTTTATATATCTCAACACAATCCTTCATCTAAAATATGAATTATGTGCGGATGCAAACTGCTTCATTGCAATTTATTTGTCTACCTTCTTTCTTTCCTGTTAAATTTACTCTTGTCAAAATTTAATTAAGAGCTGTTTAATCTACCACCGCCAGTCATATTTGTTGTTTGCACATATTTCAGGTGGTTCGATATCATTCGCTGGTTATAGATTCAGAATCACTTCCTGAAGAGCTCATTCCAATAGCATGGACCTCTTCCACTAGCACACTTCCTTTTTTTGGGTCTAAGGATTGTGACAAGTACAATGCTCATGAAATTCAGACAGAGCAAGGCATCTTTGTTGATCCTCTTTTAGCTAGAGTAGGAAATGGAAGTTCAAACCTTTCTGATTATGGAAAAACTAGAAGTGCAAGAGTTCTTATGGGAATCATGCATTCTACAAGACCACACTATGGTGTGCAGGTGTTAAATTCAGAAATGATCCGTCTATAATCTTAGCTTTGTGTTTTTATTTATTTATTTATTGTTAACTATGTTCACCTCAATAATTTTGACCTCAGTTTCATCCAGAGAGTGTTGCAACTTGCCATGGAAGTCAAATATTCAAGAATTTTAGAGAGATTACGGATGATTATTGGCTGAGATTTAGGTCATCAAACAACAAGGAAAATCGTGCTAATTCTGATGGTAAACTGAAGAACTTTGTTTTTTATCCCCCCTCATTACAACTCTCTCTGTCTGTCATACTTGCTTTTAAAAGTGCTTGTCGATACTAATTTGGGGGATTAATGTTTGCTTAATTATTCCCCTGCTCAATCTTTTAAAAAATATGTATGCAGTTTTTTAAATAAAAAGTCAGTGGTTTTGTGACCCACTAACGCTTACATGACTGTTGTTACTAATACTTTAAAAAAATATTTTTACCGCTTCAACTTGACTTTAATTTTTATTTACAGTATCTAAGTTTGTTCACTTTTATAAAAAAAAAAAGGGCCGACCCAGTTCAAATACCCAATTTTTACTTTTTAGAGAGAGTATCTAAGTTTGTTTGTTCACTTTTATCAAAAAAAAAAAAAAAAAAGTTTGTTCACTTATAGTTCCTCCTTTAGATGTTTTCTAGATCCGTCCCAGTTGAGGAGGCCACTTTGCCCTTTCTGCTATGTGTTAGACTTTTTTTTCTTTTTGGATGAGATTAAAAAAAATGGTCTGATGCAAATATTAAGTTGTATCTTGTATGCTAGTCTTCAATAGGGTCTAGTAAATATCTAGACCTCTTAAACTAGAGTAAGATCACTTTAACATTGTTTACATGCTCCATATTTTTATTCTTAATTTCCATTGGCCTTCAAATTTATATGTTAGTTCCTTTTAATTTACCTGAGCAGTAAACTTTTTTTAGCATGCATGCAGGTTTCAAGTGCTAGTAGACTGTATAGAGAAGTTCACAGAAGTATTAAATCAGAGAATAGTGCAGTGGACCAGCTGAAAAAAATAGTTCCGGGAGATAGACATTTGGTATATAATAAAGCTGAGATGAAGTGGTTAGAAATGTTCAACAGAGTAAATTCTCATCATGCAAGCACTGGTTATAAATGTTTGAAGTTGAAATGGAGAAAATTTGGTCACTTGGCTGGTCAAATTGGTGGAGCAAAAAATATATTTTGTGGGTTGTTTGGACATGAAGCTGAAAACACCTTTTGGTTGGATAGTTCCTCCACAGAGAAGGTATTTATATGAATTCATGTTTAGCTTATCTTTGATTCTTTATACATGAAGCTGAAAATATTTTTTTTTTTATCATCAACCCATTTCTAGACGATGTTTATAATACAGAATACATAAATAAGCTCTTTTTACACTTGGATCTTTAAACTATAAGCATCGAACAACATAGCATCTCTTCATATTGTGGTAATATACTTCATTGTCTGCTATGTTTTTCCATCAAAGCTTATAATCTTATATAGTAATACTCAATTCTGAGTAATTTAGTAGTTCGGTTATGCCTATCTGTCTGTCTGACTGTCCTAGCTGTCAAGTAGTTAGAATAGTTACGAATATCCCAATTATAAATGTAGCAAAACCTTTGTGGTTCATTTAGTTCATTCTTTAATGGATTCAGAAGAGTAAAATTCGCTCAGATTCTCTCTCTAAGCTTTCTTTCATTTTCTCCTGCTTTCTATCAATTTTTCACCGGTTCTTGATTTCTATCTATATCTATTAATGTTCTTCCCATCTTGATAAGGGAAGAGCACGCTTTTCGTTCATGGGAGGAAAAGGTGGACCACTTTGGAAGCAGTTGACGTTCAGATTATCTGATCATAGGTTTGAAATTAATCCTCTTAACTGTTAATAATTAATTATTTCTTTCATTTCTTCAATTCTCTTCCATATTTTAGATTCTGTTCTTTTTAATTATGTTATTTCATTTGAGGTGTTGGTGAATGGGTTTCTTCGAAATGGTTGGTCTACTTGTGTTCCAGTGTATGCTTTGTGAGTTTATTGCTGCATTAACATGAAAAAATATTTCTGTCACACTAGTCTACCTTTTAACCCTTTGGTATAGATAATTATATATAATGTTAAATAATATATATTTCATTCTTTTTCCAGCGATGGGTTTTCTAAAGGCGGCGGCTATTTGTCAATGGAAGATTCTCAAGGTTCTGCCAAAACAATATTCTTGGAAGAAGGTTTTCTTGATTTTTTGAACAAGGTATATACTGAAACTATGTTGGCTGTTTTATGTTTTATTCTTCCATATTACGGTCCTCAACTAGAATATCACTTATTTTTTTAGAGATATATGAACATTCTTGGGCTTCTTCCTAACAATTAAAGCTTCTAGGAAAATTGGTCCTTGACATAGCATTAGAACCTCTATCGGAAGTTCAATAATTTTCACACCCATTCTTCATAATTAAGTTGAATTAGCACAAGGTAAAAATGGGCTTGTCTATGTACGCTTCAAGCCTAAAGCGGCTCTCACATGAAACGGCGTGCTAAGGAATAAGGATATAGAGTCATTATTAGGCTTCTACTACATAATAGTTCAAGTTTTTCTGGAAGTTAATCCTGGACATTTGTTATATTTAGTTTCTATGGTTTGGAGGATATCTTATCCTTCCCCAACTATACTGCCCCTTTTTTCTCTAATGAAATTTTTTTTCCATCCCAAAAATGTTTATCCTAAACAGGAAATATGCTAAAAGAAAAAATATTCTGATATATGCCAAAAGATCCCTAATGACCATTCTCATGTGATTTAGATCAGTAAAATGCCATGTTTTTCGCTTTGATCAGAGATGAAGCTAAGAAATTAAGTAAGTGGTGGGTAGGACTCAAAGTAAACAGGGTTAAGACATCAGAAAAAGTCAAATTTCTGTGTATTGAACCTCCATCATGTATGTTATTTCTTGATACATATTTAAATTATTTTGACATACTTGGATCTTCCCAATCATGATAGAGAACATATTCACTTTTTTTTAACAGGTATAATTAAATGTTTAATCTTTTTTCCTTTTTTTCCTCTCTCCCACGTAAATATGTTGCCTTCATAATGTTGCAGGAGCTCAAATCATATCATTATGATAAAAATGATTATGAAGGTCTGCCATTTGACTTTAACGGTGGATATGTTGGTTACATCGGGTAGGTGATTAATTCAAGCAATTATATCTGTACATTGAGTCAACCTGAATGCTTAAGATATGTCAAGAAATTTCATGCTTTTCTTATTTCATCTTCTTTTTTTTTTGTGACGCTTTTACTTTCTGCTTGATGGATATAACTTCTTTTTCTCGTCTTCCCTTCTTTCTGTCATTTTATGAAGTTAATTGAAATCTATCTTAGTTTTTTGCTTTTAAAAATTATAATCATCACTAATTGTCTTATTATCATAACTCCCACATCTATTTTATGTTTGAAATATTGTGAACCTTCATTTTGATTTTTGGATGTTGAACCATCCCAACCTTGTTGCTAAGCATGTTTACTTATTATTATATAAAACTTTGATCTCTTCCGTGAACCAACACTAAACAAATATTTGATTTCTTGTGTTGCAGGTATAACCTCAAAGTTGAATGTGGCGTCACATCTAACCGTCACAAATCTAAAACTCCAGATGCATGTTTTTTCTTTGCTGATAATCTTGTAGCTATTGACCACAAAAATGATGATGTTTATTTATTGGCTATACGTGAAGAAAATTCAAGTATGACACAGTGGTTGGATGATGCGGAGGCGAAGCTTCTGAGCTTAAATGGCTCCGTGAGAATGGATTTGGAAAGACAGGATTCTCGTCCTTTAACTTCTTCCTCACGTAAGGCTGGTTTTACAGCAGAAAAACCTAGAGAGCAATACATTGAGGATGTCAAGAAGTGTCTAAAGTACATTAAAGATGGAGAAAGCTATGAGTTGTGCCTCACAACTCAGATAAGGAAACCAATTGAGGAATTAAATTCTCTTGGACTTTACCTGCATTTGAGAGAAAGGAATCCAGCACCTTATGCTGCTTGGCTTAATTTTTCAAAGCAAGATCTGTGTATTTGTTGTTCTTCCCCTGAGAGGTTCCTGCAGTTAGATAGGAATGATATGCTAGAAGCTAAGCCCATTAAAGGTACTATAGCTCGTGGTGCTACTGAAGAGGAAGATGAGCAACTCAAATTGACATTACAACTCAGGTGACTTATATATTTTTCAGGGAACTTTTAAGTCTATCCATCACCACCACTTTAGTTTAAATTTTGGAATTATTTCTTTAGGACGTTGTTTGTGGTGTGATACATTACATTTCCAAATATATTTGATGCTTCATTAATTTGTAAACTATCAAGACTCGTTGAAATGTGTGAGACCCCTATTTGGTTGCACGTACAATCTTGTGTTTAATTATGAATTTGTTATCTAAAAGTTTACATGTTTAAGAGAATTCGAGACCCAATTTACAATGGACTACAGATTGATACAAAAATTCAATATCCAGAATTATAACTAGTTGATATAGCAAAACACTCTTAAGGAATATGTTGTGAACTAACTTGGTTTCTCTCCTTCAGCGAAAAGGATCAGTCTGAAAACCTGATGATTGTTGACCTTCTAAGGAATGACCTTGGTCGTGTCTGTGATCCTGGATCTGTTCATGTGCCACATCTCATGGATGTGGAATCATATGCAACTGTTCACACAATGGTGAGTACAATTCGTGGGAAGAAGCGGTCGGATGTCAGTGCTGTAGACTGTGTCAAAGCTGCATTTCCTGGTGGTTCGATGACTGGTGCACCAAAGTTGAGATCAATGGAACTTCTTGATTCTCTTGAAAATTGTTCTCGAGGTATCTACTCAGGCTGTATTGGATTTTTCTCATATAATCAGACCTTTGATCTAAATATTGTCATAAGAACAGTCATTATACATGAGGGTGAAGCTTCAATAGGAGCTGGAGGAGCTATTGTTGCTCTGTCAAACCCTGAGGACGAGTATGAAGAGATGCTCTTGAAAACAAAAGCCCCAGCACAGGCTGTGGTACATTTTGAATAGAGTTCATTTAGTCAAACAAAAGCTTTTTCCTATTTGGCCCAAGCTTCAATAATATGACTCGGGTTTCAATTAGTCACAAAAGGAATAGTAAAAAATATGGTGGTATATATAGGTTCAATTGTTTTTGGGTGGGATTTCACTTGGTTTTCTTTCCAACAGGAGGATTCCTTTTTAATTTTTATAGATACAGGCCTGCTTACAACCTTGATTTGATGTAGTAAACTATATTTGTAACATTTATCCTTAGATGAACTTTGCTACGATACAGGCTGCTGGGTTATATTTTAGATTTTTCTATACTGTAATAAGTTGAATGAATTCCCAAGGTTTTCGTTGTATTCATTCATTTCCTTGTGATATTGGTGGCCTTTCGTTCATTGATACTCTTTTTTCAACGTGGTTTCTACTATTATGTTGCTACAAGATGAATAACGTTATTGACTATTGAGGTATCTATTTGTGTTTAGACCGGCTGTGTATTTGAAATGAAATTGTATGAAGAATCATTTTAACTCAAAACCTTAAGTTATTAGGTGAATATGATTTAATGGTTTTATATTATATTTTTCTATTAAATTGTTATCGTCTTCTACTGAAAGTATAGAGTAGGTGAAATTGCATAATAATACATATTCAGACGCCTCCTATCTTCCTTACTCAACACTGGGTAAGCTGAATTCATTGTGGATGGTAACAAGACCAGGGCCAACGTGTTCGGCCAAGCTTTTTGTACTTATTAATCGTAATCGAAATGCTCAAGAAAGAGGTTTTGCTTGAAAAACTTTGAGCATAAAATAAGTCAATCCAAAATAAATCCAATGATCGCATTTGCATTAATGTTTACCCAATGCATATTAGGAAATGTCGACCTTATGAATGTCATCTTGATTTTATTAATCCGCGAAATCTATTGTGTCATGAATCGGAGTGAAGAATGTGAAGAACATAGGAGGCATTTCATGAGTATGATATAGACATAAGAGAACATGATGTGTCCAAAATGCACTACTACAAGAGTGTTAACCAAGAATAATGACTATAGAAGAGTTGGTTTGGTTCAATGGATGTGCCTTCAAAGATAGATGCATCGAAAATACTTTTCGAGTATTACCATTGGGTGGATCAATATGTGAAGTGTCAAAACCCATTCTGAACCCATTGTGGCTTGTAGCAAAAAATAAAGGAGCTAATATGATGTTTTTCTCTGCCTTCATTTATTGTTTTTGAGTAGCGAACATATTGTCATTATCCTCTAGTTATAAACATAATTAGAGGAAGAACGTTGCACACTTTTTTAATTGTGGTTTCAACTTTTGAATGAAAATGATTTCCTTTTTTATATAAAGATTATTATTCACGCAAATCAATACGGAAGCGAATTTGTAAGTTGAGCTCGGAGCTCGACATTATTAGGTTGCTTGAAGTTATCAGGTCAGCCAACACGCAGTAGAAAATAAAGAATGCATAAAGAGAGATGGAGAGACACAAAATCGAGACAAAATCAAATTTTAACGTGAAAATCCTTATTCAATGTGAAGAAGTAAAAATCACGCGACACTAATCTAGAAAATCTTTCACTATGTACAAAGAAAGATTACAAAGAGTCAAGCTTCCCTAGTTACACTAGAGGTACAATCAAACTTCAAGTATGGTGGTAATCTCAAACGTCTCTAAAGAGGTCTCTTTTCAAACTTGAGGTATTTAGAAAAAAATTCTCTCAGCTAACCTATTACAAAAGGTCTTTAAGTGTATTTATAAGGTGAGGGCAACCCTACACCTTCCTTCCAGAATCTTCTTCAATGATTAAGGTGGCTGGACACAGGAGTGTTCATCAACCGATCCAAATCGCAGTGACCGGACCAAAAAATCAATAACCAAAATCCAAAAAAACAAAAAAAAACTGCATATTTTAATTGAATTGGATCGGTTTTTGGTTTGGTTGATGAAAACCGTTCAAATTCAAACCGATCCAATGTATTATGTATTTATTATTTTCAAAAGATGGTAATTTGAAATCTTATTGTTTTGTAAGCTTGAAATCTTGGATGTTATTGATAGCAGATTATCTTATTTTAGTTTTTCTATTGTTTATTAATCTATTTTAACTCTTCATAAGTTTTAAAACTTGTTTTAGTTTGAAGACTTGAATTTTTTAGTTATTTCTAACTTTGAATGACTTTATTTTGATATAGTTGTTTTAGTTTTGTATGACTTAAATTTAAAACATTTTGAAAAACCAAAAATCAATTCAATCCAAACCGAATAAGATTGGATTAAATTGTATCGGATTTAAAAAAAAAATCAAACCGAATGAGTAATTAAATGATCAATTGGATCAGATGATTTTTGTTTTAAAATCAATCAAATTCAGATCGCGAATACCCCTAGATGGACAAACATTGAGTCATGCACCAATAAATGTGGTGCATGCCATAATTAATGGAGGAACCACTCCAACAATATTATATGTTCTTGCTTATTTTATTATTATTATGAAATTTTATCTCGCACATTTAAATTTAGGGGTTTCAATATAGGTTATGACACGCGAGTCGACCCGCATCACGATACAAAAATTCGTGTTCGGGTTGACCCGCCAAAAAATTCGTGTAGTGTTTGTGTTGACCCATATTTTTTTAATTTTAATTTTTTTTTAATTTCGACCCATTTTTAATTTTTTTTGTCAATTACCATTTTGACCCTTATTTTGTGTGTTATTCGTGTTGAAGATTTTGACACGAATAAAAATTTGTGTTATGTTCGTGTTGGTGTATTCATGTCGTGTCAACCCATTTTGACACCCTAGTTAAATTCCTCACAAAACAAAATTTTAATTAATTGTAAAAAAAAATTATTTAAATAATCAGTTTGTGAGGACCTAGTTAACTTGCGAAGGTTATCCTTAGTTTGCTATGTGAATTATTTTCTAAACTTTAGAGACAATGGTCAATTGGTGATTCTTCTCATAGCTTTTGATATGAAAAACATTTCGTTGAAACAAAAATTGATTTATACTGAGAATGTATAATTTATCAGAGTTGCCTAAAATATATGAGAGATCAAAATTTCTCTTCAAGAATATTTCTAAAGATCTATTACATGTAGATGTGTAAAGTATTTTCCATATATTGGGATGTGAGTGTTGTATTCGGTGGCGGAGCCACGTTAGATGTGGGGGGCTTTATCTTAGTTAAAATTTAAAAATTAACCACATTTTCAATATAGCTAAATAACTTTTCACTTTTTATCATTTGACATCAGTTAAATTTTTCTTAACCTTAATTGACTTGGGAGGCTGAGTCTGCAGCGGGTTATATCATGATATTTTTAGTCAGGCGCATGTGGTGGCAACTGAATTTTCGATTTTTCATCTCAACTTTTTTAAAAGCATCAGGGCATTGCTATGTTTGACTTATTTATGATTTGATTGGAAGTTGACAAAGTGTTGCAAACCATTGTGAATCAACTAACGGACCGGATCCTTTCATGTGTTAATTAACATGATCATATCATATGGGGCAATCATAATTATATATGGGTGGGTTAATGGGGATAAGAGATGAGAGAGAAAAATTTAAAGAGAAGAAGTTACATAATCATCACTGTTAATTTAATTATTAATATTTAAGATCCATGATCATATTAAATTAGACACGAGAGGATGCATTTCCTCACCTAATACATTCAGTTTCAGTTAGGAACTAGAAACTAGAAAGGATCACTTTTTCTCAAAACTTCTTTGTACCCATTATCGGTGATAGAGTTAAACTAATCTCGCGGGTTTTCTATAAATAGCAAAGTGGGCATAATAATAATAATAATCTTTGATAAACATTAAGCTAATGTTAATCGGGGATATTTATTCTTATCACTAAAAAAAATTATTATCCTTATAACTAATTTAATCATTATTAAATTAGAATTAAATCCAATAACTCTCGGTCAATCTTTATAATTTTAGTTTTTTATCCTTTCATTCTCTCTATCAACATTTTCCTTCTCTCTAGGTGTACGAATTTCCCCATTTCGGTCATTTTCAACCATTCTCTTTGTTCCAATCAGAGCAATAGCAAGAATTGGGGTGTGGCCAAATTGATTCAAGTACTGAAGATCTGATTTTGAACTTTACGAGAAATAACAATTGTTTTTCCAGTAGAAGAAATCACAATAAGGGTGTAAAACTAAATTTAACTTGCAAAATTTAATTAAAACGTACATTTCATTTGATTAATTACAATAACTTGAGAATGAGAAGTGAAACCCAATGGTAGGAATGAGCATCCAAGGTTAAAACTCTGACATTGAAGCATTTTAATAATGGGTAGGTCCTTTTCCAATGGTTGGTTGCGAGAAATTCATGATGAACAAGTGCCAAAAGATGGTGATGAGTCTAATGATCCATATATGACGATTCCAGGTGTTACTAAAGGTTGAAAATGGCTGAGATGGAAAATTTGCAGACCTAGAGAGAAGGTAAAATTTGAAGAAAGATAACCAACGGGTAAAAAATTAGGATTATAAAAATTGACTGAGTCATTAAATGTAATTCCGATGTAATGATGATTAAGTTGGTTGTAAAGGTAATAAATTTGTTAGTGGCGAATATAACTGCCATGATATTAATCACCCAAAAAATAAATCATACTTCCAATTAAAGGTTCAAAACTCAACATACATAGAGGCTCACATTCTAAAAAGTCTAATAACCACTAACAACTAAGAACAAAATTAAGAAAAAACTCCTTAATTATATTAATCCTTAAATGACATCAAACTCTCCAAATCTCCTAAAAGTCTAAATTTCACTATCTAGAAGTAAACTCTACGAATAAAAGTGTTAGAGAATAATATAAATCATTAAAAAAGCCCTCACCAACATCTTAAGGTTTTGAGTTGAAGTGGTTCTTTAACATAATATCAAAGCTTCAGTGACCATGAGGTCACGAGTTCGGTCCTCATCGCCCCCAACTTTCAGTGGAATTAAGAAAAGCACAAGACAAACCAAAAAATGTGCTTGTGCAACACAAGGCAGACCAATAATGGGCTTGTGTCATATCCACGCTTCAAGCCTAAATAGCTCTTGCGTGAGGGTGTGTGTGAGAATATAATATAAAACATTAAAAAGACCCTCACCCAACACCTTAAGGTTTTGGGTCGAATTGGTTCTTTAAGATGGTATCAGAGCTTTAATAACTATGAGGTCACGAGTTCGATCTTCACCGCCCCCACTTTCAGGTGGAATTAAGAAAAGCACATGACAGACCAAAAAATGGGCTTATGCAGCACAAGGCAAACAAATAATGGGCTTGTGTCATATTCACGCTTCAAGCCCAAAGAGCTCTTGCATGAGGGGGTGTGTTAGAGAATATAATATAAATCATTAAAAGGTATCAGAGCTTCGGTGATCACAAGGTCACGAGTTCGATTCTCACAACCCCAACTTTTTAGTGGAATTAATTAGGAAGCACAAAAAGGTAAACCAAAATTGGGCCTGTGCAATATCCAGGCTTCAAGCCCAAGAGGCTCTTGCGTGAGGTGGTGTGTTAGAGAATAATATAAATCATTAAAAACACAAAAAGGTAAACCAAAACCAAAATTGGGCCTGTGCAATATCCAGGCTTCAAGCCCAAGAAGCTCTTGCGTGAGGGGGTGTGTTAAAGAATAATATAAATCATTAAAAACACAAAAAGGTAAACCAAAAATTGGGCATGTGTAATATCCACGCTTCAAACCCAAGAGGCTCTTACATGAGGGGGTGTGTTAGATAATAATATAAATAATTATAAAGGCCCTCGCCCAAATCTGTGCAATATCCACGCTTCAAGCCTAAGAGACTCTTGCGTGAGGGGATGTGTTAGAGAATAATATAAATCATTAAAAAGGCCCTCACCCAAAACCTTGGTGAGGGCCTTTTTAATGATTTATATTATTCTCTAACACACCCCTCACGCAAGAGCCATTACGGCTTGAAGCGTGGATATGGCACAAGCCCATTTTTTTGATTTGCCTTGTGCTTTTCTTAAGTCCACCTGAAAGTGGGGGGCGGTGAGGATCAAACTCGTGACCTCTTAGTCATTGAAGCTCTGTTACCATGTTAAAGAACCATTTCAACCTAAAACCTTACTGTATTGCGCTTACTCTCTTCAATAGCTGTCACTATTGCACACACCTCATGTTCTAGCAACACCGTCATATTGCAAAAAGATGTACTTACCTTCAAATGTATCTTTTTCATAAATACGTGATTGAGCTTATTAAATTAGGGGAATATTATTCTCATATTACATGAGAGTAGTTCTCTCATGCCATAGAGAGAATTCAAGTGGAGCACATTATTAAAAATGAAAAAAAAAAGAGGAGCGATTTTTATGAAAGTAATATTTCCCATTAATCTAACATAAACTCACTTATCTCTGTCTCGATCCACGGGATGGAACAATATAAAAAGCTTGCTAGTGGCCAAATGCGAAAACAATGTATCTAGTGTTATCATGTGGTGTGGGCCTTACGGGAGAGCAGATTGGGGGAATATCCATTTTGGAGAAGAACAATCTTCAAAATCTTCGTGGCCCAATAAATGCCATTGCTTGCCGTTGCAAAAGTAAATAATATTTTAGTTGAGGTCTATACATTACATGATTGTTAAATTATTTTACCTACTGTAATCACACCGTTTAGATCATAATCTCAAGAAGGGAGAGAAAGATAAATATTAGTTAAGATTCTGATCTAATGGTGTTTTAAAGTGGTAGGCAAAAAAATGATAGGTAGAATAACTTATTCCTCGCAATGAATAAAAAATGTATAAATATTTTGAAAAATTAATTTTCGAATGAAAAATAAATAAATAAATGAACTAAAGACTCATATGATATACAATTATAATTTTTATTATGCTATATTTAATATCATAAAATTGATATTTATTTTGTCTATTTTTTAATTCTAAATCTAGTAAAGAAAAAAAACTTAGAAAACATAATGTACACAATAACAAAATTATTAAAGCGAACTAAATATGGAATTAACCAGGAAATTGTTATTTAATCCGTAGCGGTAGAAATGGGATCACGTAAGCGTTATCTTAAACTAACCTGACTTATTTCTTAAATACAAGGTTTGAGTTTGAGTTTGACTTAATCTGAAATTCATTGAAAAGTAAGTCTTCTTATAATAAATGCATAAGCATGTAATTCTAAATAATAATAGGGTTATATTACTCTTATATAGTAGGAGATATATTATCTCATGTTGTAGATACAATAATATAGCGGGTCCCATTATTTACTAGAAAATAGAGAAAAAAGAAAAAAAAAACACGAAAATTGATGGGTGTGTAGAAAGTTATATTACCTCATGCAAAATGAGAGCAATATAACCATAATATAATAATAGTAATATGTTATATTATATTCTTTGTTAAATAAGTCGATCTATCAAATCTAAAAGGTCCTCAAACTTAAAATTTTAATTAAATAGACTCTCTTTTATTTTTGATAAACAATTAAATAGACTCTTTAAAAACATATTCACTTACATTTTTTAATATATAAAAAGGTTAGGCCTAGAAAAAGTTAACCATAAAGCAAAGATGTAAACTATGTTGCACAGACATTGACATGTGACACGGGACATGATACAACACGATATGCCGACACGTTAGTTCTAAAAAATATCATATTTCAACACGTTAAGACACGTTTGATATTAAATAATATTTTTAATATACATGACAGTCGATAATAAGTCATAATCAATCAAATAATCAAATTCCATAACAAAAATCTAAAGCAAAAATTATTTTTTATAACTTGTTAATTTTTCATGTCAAATTTCATAATAGAAAAAAATTGGTTTATAAATTATTTTTTCATGTTTAATTAATAAAATAAAATTTAGACCTAAAAAAATATGTATTGGATGTGTATCGAAATGTTGATCGTGTGTCGAAAACGTTGACCACATGCTGAAAATGTCTGTCAGAACGTTAACCGCGTGTCCCAAAATATTAACCGCATGTCAGAGCGTGTCGGTGTCCGGCACACATTTTTCGAAAAAAAACTTTGTGTGTCAATGCTTTCTAGCGTGTAAATAGTTCAAACTGTGTATGATCTTGCCTATATATTGTCAAACCTATAATAAAAGGGTTTTATAAAAGTTGTGTTGTAGGAAAAGTGATTGTGTTAGTTCAAACTGTGTATGACCAAAATGTTGTGTGTGTATATATGCTCAAACCTATAACAAAATAGAAAAGTTATTGGCCTAAAACAAAACATGTTAACAAATAGCTCATGTGCCTAATTTTACAAGATCTATAAACCGTCTATATTATATTACTTATTTTAAATAAAATAAAAATAAAATTTAAATAAGGTTATAGTTTAGATATTTAAATAGGAAGTAGTTGTAATCTTATTTAAAAGGATCCTAAATTATAATCCTATTTAAGTATATTATTTCTATAAGTCTTGGTGGGCGGTGATGATCCCCTGGATGGGCAACAATTGATACTTCTTGCCATATGTGCACTTGAGCGGGTAACAATTGTTACTTTCTGCCACCATGCATGCACCTAGGCGGAACATTGGTTTCTGTATTTTGGATATAACTTGAACTAAATTCGTGTGATTTATGTGATTTAAATCTCGTTGGAAAGTTAACAAAATAATTTATAACTTCTATATGAAGATCTCAAGATCTCAATCTATTGTTTTTGGCATAATAATTTGCCCGGAAGACCAAATTGGGGAGATCTTTGATGATTTGAAACATGAATTTTATGGCAGGGCTAGCTTGTATTGTCCTAAAACTTGACCTAATCATCTAAAATTATACAAAAAATAGCTAAGATTAATTCAATTTGCAAATAATAATTCATAGAAAATACCACTAGATCATGATTTTTGTCTTTGGTTTAAGAATTTTAAGTCTCTTTTTGCATTCAAAACATGGTGAGACCAAGATTTATTTGATTACATAAGTTAATAGGTCTGTGTGAGACATTTAAATTTTTACAAAGAGACTAGACCAGATCTATAACCTAATCTATATCAGGTTAATACAAAATATTCTACATAAACCTACTTTATTTAGTTAAAAAATTCATTAAACCTAACTCATTTACATTCTTAATTAAGCGCAAGTACACACTATATAGCACATGATATTTGGACTAGCCCTAACTCTATTCCATCATTCACCTTTCTCTAATAATCATTTTAAAAAAATTATATATATATATATATATATATATATATATATATATATTAGGATGTAGAGTATTTATATTATATTTAAGTTTTTTTAATATTAATAAGTTTATATGAAAAATCACACACTATAATCCCAAAGTAATTTTAAAAAATAAGCGCAGTTGTTACTTTTTGAACTTTTATTCTCAACTATTCTCCAACGGGGATATGCATGTCTGTTAGGAAAAATCATTATAGTATGGAATGTATGCGCATCACAGCTTTTGTTTGCATTAAACATTATGTTCAATAAGTTTTGCATAGATTATTATAAACCATCACATCAACGAATTGTTACAGATTCTATGTATTTGACTGAAAATCTTAATATGTTTGTGGACAATCGTGATCATTCTACTCAAAATTGACACTTATATTAATTTATTATTTTTTTTTTCTCTCCTTATTTTTTTTCTTTTTCTCACTTTTTTTTTTTTGGATATAACTTTTTTTTCTCCGCCCAATTTTTCATGGTCTCGGTCCACTATTGCTCGTATTTGACCAACTAATTATATCAGCTATTTATATCAGACACATAATTCTTCTCTTCATACTCATACCATATGTCATCCGTCATATATCTTCATAGCTTGATAGTAAAGTAAATAAATCTTTTACCAAAAAAAAAAGTAAATAAATAAATAAAAATAACTAAAAATATGAAAAGTCTGAAAACAAATATGTTGGTAGAAACATGCATTCATAAAACGCGAATTATAGCTTACCAAAAAAAAAAATGCGAACTATAAATTATTAAAGGATAAAATATGCAACAGATGACAACTAGAGTGAAGTGACGCTTGCCATAAGGGTTCCCTTTGTGCATCAGATCAATGTCTCTTCGTAAGACAAGACAAATAACATAGAGCAGTAGCAGAGATACCACAAGATCATAAAAAAATTTCAAAAAAATATTCCGTAAAATAAAAAAGTCAATTTCGCCATCCAATGAACAATAGTGTTTCTTTATCTTAATTAACGCCCCCAAATAAATAAATAAACAAAAACAATAAAAAAGAGAGAACAGAAGTGCTAATATGTTCTAAGGAAATAATTTGTAAATTAGTATATTGAGTTGAGACTTGGATGGACATTGCATTAATGATTGATAGATAAGAGCTTAGAAACGCTATTTCTCAACTCGAGACTTCAAAGAAACCACTTGTAAATTGTGCAACAGTACAATAAACTTTTTAATCTTTTATTATTATTATTTTGTCTATCTCAACAAATTTGTATACAAATGATAAGGATGACTATTATAAATATATTACGAAATTGGGCTACAAAAAGATTTACGTAATTATTTATAAATCTTGTGTACACTAAGGGGCTGTTTGGAGCACCTGATAAGGAAGTTAGGATAGAATAATTTATCATATCCTACTTTTATCTCTTGTTTGGTGGATCAATAAGATATTATTAACTTATCCTATTGTCTCATTTTATCATATCCAATACATGATTTCTTATCCTATGGGAGGAGTTGGGTTAGGATTCAACAGGATAGGATTATATTCTCACGTTACCCAATATATCCTCACGTTACCCAATATATTCCCACACTATCCAATATATTTGTATTTATTACATTATATTATTTTTTTCTTTTCTCCTTCTACATAATCTTAGCATATTACTAATCAGTGCTCATCAAACACAAGATATGATATAGGTTTATCAGCCTCATATCATATCCTACCCTTATCCTATACTATCCACCAAACGAGCCTCTAAGTATATATTAGTCTACACAAGAATCTCTTATAGTTCTCATACAATCTTAATGACACAGTCTTCCAATTAGATATATTTAAGATAATTAATTTTCTTAATTGCTTACCCAGAGTTTGAATTTGAGGATTTAAGCCACCTCCTTAACCATTACGCCAATTTTTTTCTATTATAAATTTTCATTTTTATATTCATATAGTCACATTTAAGTTGTTGCTAATTTACGAGATCAAAGTTGTGGTTGTCATTAAAAATAATTCCATTGTTATTAGAATTATAAAATAATAGGAACATATGAACAAATGAAAAGCGAAACTAATGTTGTCCCATTAATGACTCCTAAAATTGCAAGATTTCAAGCCCAATTGCCATCCCAAAACACAATTTAAAACGTTACAAGTGGGATGAATTCTTGCAACAGAGTTCGTAAGTTTCTTCCTGCTTTTTCCATTTGATCTGCTTGCTTGAAAGAAGAAAAGAAAGAATCTCAAAGAGACTTATACCATTTAGCTAGTAATAACACAATGAAACTCTTTTCATATAACTAGACAGAAGGACACTGCAGTTTGCATATAACAGTGAAGAATCTTACAAAATTTACCTTATATGGAGAGTTTTTGAGCATCATAGATGACGCAAATTCATTTTCTAGTTGAAGAATTTACAGAATCCTTTTTCTGCACAATCATCAAATCCATTTAAAAGGACAACAATAGCAGAATGCTTTTTATTTTTTAATGACGAGAAAAGGGAATAAAAAAAATATGAAATTAAAATTAAAACCCCCCAACTATATATATATATATATATATATATATGAAGTTGAACGTGAAAACTTTTTGATATGTGATGGCATTTGAATATAGTTGAATTGATGAGGGACCCGGAGATGATATAAAATTATGAACAAAAGATTTACAGTTTTCACCGTAAGGGAAAGAAAGAAACTGAGAAGCATTATAGAGGAAGATGTAAAGTAGAATTGTTCCTTAGACTATAAAAAAGCAAGTGATATTCCCATCACGAAAGTGAGACAGGAATAGTATAGAATCTACTTTCTCAGACTTGAAGAGTACAATTAATCTGCCACCAGAGGCATCAAACACTGAGGAAGCGGGCCTAGCCAGCACCTTACATCATATGATTACTCTAATAATTTTATTCTCTCCCTCTTTCTCTCTCTCTCTCTCTCTCTCAATCTCTTTCTTTCTCTTATGTAACTGCAGGTTACTTTGCATCAGCTATAGTAGCTTACCAAGTTGCCTTAAGATACATTGTTTGCAGCTATATTAATACCTAAGTTTTTCTAAATGTTTATATTAGTATAACTTGTTAAACATTAATTATATAATAATGGAAAATTAACATGTCAAAAGTCATGTATATGAAATTAAATTCAATTGATTGCAATAATACAATAACATTGTCATGAATTGAAGGTGGAGGAAGGAAGAAGCAGAATTGATTTCCCCAGGAGAGTGTTAGGGGTGTGGTGTGGTCCCATTATAGGCCTGACCAATGATGTCCTATTGTAAGCTTTTGACCTGCTTTGACCGTATATCATATTCCCTGCAAACCAATTGAAACAAGAGAGAGAAAGTGGTCCATTCCTTTTTGTATGAGATTCCCCAGTGGGTCATAATGATAAATCCTCCAGCTGCTACAATCATGCTTTTACTTTTCCCAGGATCCTTGCCTTTTTTCACTGTGTTCAAGCCCTGGCCAGACATGCGTGTGTGTATCAGAAACACCACCTAGCTTAAAACACTGATTGAGTGAGTCTGAACGGTGAGGAGAACCAAGCAACCAACCCAACCAAGCTCATGAATATTGTTGTTACCTATACGTCCAGAGGCCCATAACTATGGCTATACTATTACCCAGATAAGGTTAAGCAACTAGTATTATAGCATATATTCATTTACCTGTGTTCTGTTAATTTCGTAAGTACCTTATATATATATATAAACAAACAGGACCATCAATGGTATGGAAATCTGTGTAGTGGGTTATGGGTAACTGATTTATATGGTTCTTCATTTCCATGTTTTTTATAATCCTCCTATCATTAAAAAAATTAATTGTGATTCTATTATGTTCAAGTTGTACAACTGGTTTAAGGATAAACAAAAATTAGTTTATTACATGAGTTTAATGTTTTTTCGTGTAGAAGAAGATAAATTTATCTAATACCACATGGGTGGGCGCCGTGATGGTTCAGCATCTTGTCTCTTAAGCAAGTGATTGGAGGTTCGAACTCCACTCTTGTGAAGGGAAAGCATTCTGTGGCCAGTTTTTTACCGCTTTGTGCGCTGACCCGGGGCGAGAGATTAGTCTCATGACTATCAGCTGTGGGGATACCCAAATGTAATCCAAAAAAAGAAGATAAATTTATCTCCTACATATGTGGAGCCGATATTTTTTCTTTCTTTTTCTTCTCCTCATATGGCTCCAGAGATAAATTTATCTCCTAAAGAAACATTAAACCCTTATTATATATGGTTAAAATAGCAAGGACTCTTATCAATGAATTAATCAACATAATATCTTGTATATGAAAGCAGATGAGCTACAAACCCAGAGGATTCATAGGTCACCAATGTTTGAGCAGGTAAAAGGTATCTAAGAACAAAGAAAATACTGTTTCAAGATAATATATTGATCATACAAATGACTAATTAACAGTAAAATATTCCTGTTCTCGCTAAATGCTAGTTGTAAGAATATTAAAGAAAGTTTTTCTTACTATGTTATGACTCAATGTTGCTTCATTTGATCTTGTTGTTAGTTATCATAGGCCATATGAATAAAATTCCCATGATAATCGATAAAATAACAGTTCGTTTTGTCAATAAAAGCATTGATCTCATTAAGCGCACTAATATGACATTAAGAAATTTACTCAGAAATGGTAGAACAGATTAAGAAATTGCTCTTCTACGGTACAATGATCACATTATGACATAATATTACTTACTTTTAAGGCCCTTGTTATTATAACGAATCATATTTCAAATGGAAATGCCATAAGAATAACCCCTAAAATAGCATTTTATTATGTGATATATATATATATGGAATTAATTGATAATGTCCATATAAAAAAAACTGAAATTGTTCTTCCAAACTAAAAAAGATCATGTGGAAATTATGTGGCATTGTGGCCAATTAATTACATCCGTATATAAACGTACCCACTAACGATTCTTAAAATAATAATAATAATTAGAACATATATAAATGCCTGTAACTGTTTATATGACACAGTATTGCTTCTTTTTAGGCCATTGTTGGTATAATCAGAGGTCATATGATATGTCCATGAGACAGAAAAGCATGGTAATAAGAAAGAAGGTAAGTAAGGGCAGCAAGTAAATTTTATAACTCCCATGTTAATTGTCAGGAACAGTTCTAATTTACCGTAACTTGGGCTTCTTGTGGTTTTCACATGCCCTCGTTTCAAGTGTGGTGACATGATTATCTCATGGAAGGCAAAAAATATATATAAAACAAATAAAATAAATAAATTACACCCACATGTGAGCCCTTAGCTGGTAAATGAGGGAATATATATATATATAAGTATATTCCCAAAGTTATGGCTGATCTTGAAATCACATATATCATGCATCACTCAGAAGAACCCTAGAAAAATCCCTTCGTTATAATAAGTTTATTTGCAATGATGAAAAAGGAAGATAAACATATGTACCTTTGTTCAGTCCTGAGGAAGCATAACCTGTGACTTTGAAAATGACAATGCCGTGCTTTTGTTGAATAATTGGCCTCTATATATAGACTGTATATCTGACCTCCGCTAGTCGGTTACATTCCATGATTAATAACAAAACGGAATAATAATAATAATATTAAAATATATATATTTATTTACTTATTTACTTTTACTTCTCACAGACACATAAAATTAAAAATTGATCATGATCTTCTCCCCATGTATTGTACATGTAATATGCTTGGCTCCTCATACGCCATACACAGAGGCCATCAATGCTTGAATGGGCTATGCAAATGGCATACAGGGAGCCAGGCACATAGGCATATTGATGCATGATGAGAAATTTAATTTAATTTAATTTAATTATATGAATCAAAGTAAGTATATATATGTACAAATTAAAAAGTGAAGTTTAGTTTTTCTCTCGCTAGCTAAATCCTAATTATGAGGCTCAACAAATCTCTAATTAATCAATCATCCAAATAAATGTATTTAATATATTATGTATAGTACAAGAGGACATGAAGTGTGCAACGCATAGATAGATAGACCTATGGATAATATGATAAAGATATGATGATGATGATGATGATCAAACCTAGATATACTTGGTTTCGTTGATGGTGAGGAAGATGAAGCTGGAATTGGAGCAGAGAGAGAGAGAGAGAGAGAGAGGGACAAAAAGAGTGATAAAGAGGAAGAGAAAGAGGAGAGAGTACTAGAGAATAAGAGTGAAGGGGATGGAGGTATATATTGAGGTTGTGGGGGGGAGCACAGGGAGATCTATCTATATAGGAGAAATGGAAGGAAGGAGGGAGGGAGGGAGGGAGGGGGGAAACTAGGTCATAATCAAAAGGGTATGAAAGCCCCACAAAAACCCTACTGAATTGGCATAAAACAAGCAAACCAGTGGGCTAAACTAGGTAGATTAAGGTCTGGCTAATAATAGTGGGGTTTGTGTGTGGTTTTCAGAGGGAAAGGAGGAAGATGTGGGGTTGTGGTTGCACCCTGAAGCCAAGTTCATCCACTAAATATAGACACAAATACACACAGAGAGAGAGAGAGAGAGTTGGGGGGTTACTTGGGTTAGTAACCACGCAATTTCCTAAGCTAGCCTTTATGTTGTTTGAAATCTCCTTTTCTGGGTCGTAAAGCTAAGTGTGCTTTTCTCTTCTCTGAAGCTCATTTTGTCTGGGAGTGCTTGGAGGACATGGATTCCTCATCACTCAACTTTCTTTAAATAAAAATAAAGCTAAAGAAAGATAAAGGAGGCAAGTATTACCAAAATCTGCCTTCTTTTTCTTTTTCCGCCATCACCTGTTTCTTTATCTACTTTATTTTTTTTGGGTTTTCCAATTTGCTTTTTTTGTAATCATATTTTATTACCAATTGATCACACTACTACTTCCTTCCCGGGACAGCTTTGCACTAATCCTTTTTTGTTTACATTTTAGAATTATCCTACCCCCAACCCCAGCCCCTTGTCAGTGTCACCTAGCTAATTCCCCACTTTTCTCTCTCTCTCCACTTAGATTAATTGCGCTTTTTTTCTTTCTTTCTTTTCCGTTTTTGCTCTAACATTCTACATTTGCATATTTACATGGGTTTTAGGGCAGTTGTTGGGTATAGATTATGCCGCTTGGAAATGTTCAACTCTAGAGTTAATTCTTCATTTTCTTTTCCTTCTTAATTTCAAGATATATATTTTTTGAAGTTAATTTAACTCTAATTAACTCTCTGAAACGAGTTGGCTCGCCCCGTATTTATACAAGTTTTGACTCTTTAGGCTGGCTATGAAACTAATCTGGAACGCGAGACAGACGGGTCAGGATGAAAGATATTTAAACATCTCCCAAAAATGATATGTGAAAATCGAATCGAGACCTTTTCCTTTCCAACTCCTTGCACCATATGGTTAATTTCAAGATATATAGATATTTGTAAATCAACCGTAGTTTATATTAGACTTAAATGTGAGAAATAAAGATATATTTTTCTCATCTTGCATGAGACAAATTGTCTCATGCAACACTTAAAAAAATAAGTGGAACTCACTTTTTTTCTTTCTCTCTCTTCTTCTCAATGGGTCTCACCCACTTTTTTATGTGTTGCATGAGACAACTTGTCTCGTGCAACATAAGAAAAATATATCCCATAAAATAAAGGGAAATTATTATCTCATTTTACATGAGATAATTATCTCATGTTACTTTCACATAAAAAGTTGTGTCATCATTTTTTTTTAATGGATGGTGGGTCTCACCACATCATGTGTCTATAGTAGGAGATACTTATCTCCAATAACATGAGAAATAAAACCCTAAAACAAATATAGAAACTTAAAGTAATTATCCCCCAACACACACACACAAGAAAACGTTGAGTGTGTCCCCCCGTTTTTTTTTTTTTTTCCTTCCTAAAACAAATATTGATGGGTAGGGTTAATCATAATTATTTTTGACAAAATAATTATGCCTTCTGCCGAGCAAAACAGGCATTATCTTTCAATGCAGATTTTGAGACAATTATTTTGTTTTTTTTGGTAAGCTAGACAATTATTTTGTTTTAATTTCTTATATATTTGGTTTAAGAATGAAATTTATGTATTATTTAATATAATCAGGTCATTTCGAGGAAATTAATTATTTATGGATAAACAAACGATGATGAAAGACGAGAAAAAAAATTATATGGAAATTAAAAAAAATTATATCATTTATTTGTCTATAAATAATTAAGCTTATTTTACATAATATAATCATGATAAATGAAGAATTTGCATATGTTCACCACCTTAAATTAAAAGATTCATAATTGAGAGGGAACTTGAAATGAAAAGCAAGGTTACTACGACTTATGAGAGAAGGAAGAGGGAGAAATGGGGAGACACGAAGGACTTTGTGATGTGATTTACAAATCGATTATATATATTGTCCATTTGAATTTTGCAACTGCTTTATAAAAGTAACTATGTATGTGTATAACGTTGATGACACATTCTACAATTTTTGACAAATAATCACTTTGACTGACTTTTGTTCTGGAAAAGTAAAACATCCAACCCATGAGCGCAATCATACACACTGCTTAAAATATGGGGAAATTTATATACAAATTTTCAAAAAGTCCACGAAATATCATGGCTGTTTTAGACTCTAGAGCCTAATTTGTCTAGAGTGGCACTGCACTGTTACTAATAACAAAATTTACGGTAAAAAGCATGTAAAGTTACGCAATATCAATAAACTGATAAAATGTTATTAATACATATAAAAATTGAAGAAGCAGTTTTTTTTATATAAATTTATAAAAATTGTATTAATTATTTTATCCAATATTATATCTAATTCATCCACTCTAAACTCTACGGCCTAATTATCTTTTATTAATTAAATTTTATCAATATAATATTTTTCGTATTAATGTCTACATATACACTCATGCTTTGAGTAGTTAATTTGGAATAAAGAAATAGAAAATAATCGAAATAAAAAAAAAACAAATTTTTTAAAACATTAACCAAATGATGGTAGTTCAGGTGAGGGTAAGAGCATGTGTTCGATTCTCCCCAATATCATTTTTGGGAGGGATTTAAAGCCTTAATCTTGGACCGGTCTGAACTCTGGATTAGTCCATAAGGAACCTATGGGATTACCAGGGAAGAAATCCAAAAAAATTAAATACAAAAGAAACAAAACCTTAACATAAAAAAAATCAAATTTTTCTATCTTTTTTTGTTTTCTGTATAACCAGGAGGTATCTCCATACGACATCATTTGGTCACCTTATCCCCAGAGTACGATTATGAAGCTACCCCTCATTGAAACAACGGGTACATTGAATTTCGCCACCGGATGAAGGATGTGATTAATTCAGAGAGAGACACGTCTTCTTGCTACAAAAGATTCTTCAAGAATTTATTTGAGGCAAAGTTTAAAATACCCCTGACTCAGACAAATCCTTGGGAGCTCAGTTGCAGAAGAATCAATGATTACAGCCAAGAAAGAAGAATCAAATTGCTTTCACAATCTTGTGTTCTAAACTTTCAAATTTCAGTGGGTATATATTAAGATTGGAAGGCGATTTTTATATTTCCATCATGCATTAGAACTTAAAAAAAAAAATTAAAAAAATTCACTCGATGTTTGTCTTGTGAAAAACAAAACTACAAATAAAAACAAAAACAGAACGATATATGTCTTTAACACAAACATTATGTGTGTGTGTGGGACAATGAATTGATATAACCTAAATTTTTTTGCAGCCCTTCCTCCAATAGATTTTTTTATCTACATTATATATCCCATTGGTCATAAAATCTATTATTTTTCTCTCCCTTTCTCTCTGCAGGATGTTTCTTTTTGTTTGGAAGCGTGAGTTCGATTTTATTTATTATTTTTTTTGAGTAATTAAAAATTTCTAAGGGGCATGCATGAAATAATAATAATAATAATAATAAATAGTAAGCTATATAGCAGAGGCTGTTCTGTGGACAAAATTACCGTATGTGATTGATCTACGAATGGTCAATATCTTTAAGAGAATCTTTGCCTGTCAAAATATGGCCACCAATAGAATGTTAGGGTTGACAACGAAAATAACAGGTGTCAGGTTCATCTTCCATTTTCAACATTTCTGTTTACTTCTTACACTTTACACAGCTGTGAATTAGTTTCGGTGTGTACAGAAGAACGTGATAAGAAATCTTCAATTTTGTTTCTGCTTAAGATTTGGATTTGAATTTAGCTCTCCAAAATATTAAAAAGTCACGTTAATTAAAAAAAACAAATGAACATTAGGATGTGACATTATATGACATTAGGTTGGGAATCCCAAACTAGTTATATCTGCTTTCCTTTTCTTCCCTCTCTGTCGTTGTATATATTTGCTGTCTTCAACTGCTATGTTAAACTTGAAATCGCTTTCAAATTCAAGGTAGCATATATACTTTTCATACGGTACAAAAGGTTGCAAATATATGTAACCTTGTAAGTTTACAAGAATACAAACAAATCTGATGTGTTTTTTTTCTTGGTGAGGGGGCGGGAGAATATAGTACTAAACCCATTTTAATTATTAGTTGAACGGTACCTATGACACCGTTATTTTTTAAACAAGAATAATTAAGTATATATTTAGATACTCTAATATTGAAGTGTTTGAGGTTAAAAAGTTAAATAAAACTTTAACGAGATTTAAATGATTATATACTACTGTTATTATAATATTAAATATAACAGTTCACACATCACTTTAGAATATATGCGTAACCAATAGAAAATGAAGTGATACTGGAGAGAAAAAGTGAAAAAGAGGCCGAAAGAAAGTTTGCTTAAAGAAAAATAATGTGAAAGGAAGAAAGGTAATGCAAAGTTAATTCCTTACTTTCTTCTTAAATAATTAATTTAACAAAAATCAGTAGAGAAATGAAAGTCATGCCTGCACCTTCTACAACTGTTTGGGAGACAAACTTTTTGGAGGAAAAGAGAGGCCATCATACTTTATTTAGAAATGGATTCACTCATGAGTTAAATAACATTATCAAGTTATGTGAGAAGATTTTAATATCAATATACAAATTAATAGTAATGATTTTGTAATTCTTTATTCTAATATTTTTTTCCCTCTAATCTCTTTTCATCATTGATTTTGTCCTTTCACGTGACATAATCATGTTAAATTATGCATGGAAAGATCCATTTCCCTATGTACTAAAAAAATCCACTCTCATTAATAATTCTTTATTACCAATTATGATAACTAATGACTTTCTTTCCTCTCCTTTAAAAGAAGATCAAACTTCTAAATAAATGTTTTTTTTTCTTTCCCTGAAATTAAACCAGCCACATTGACTCTGATATGATCGAGTTTATTTGGCCTTTTGAATCATTTAAAATAAAAATGTGAAATTTTTTAACAAATTGATTCAAAATTTAAAGATTTTATTAAAATAAAATAGTGAGATGCGTATTGCATGACTTGCGCATGGATTAATGTGCATGCACGCCTTTGCCATTAATGTGCATGCACGCCTTTGCCGATGCCCAAATCCGTCCATCTTTTCCATCCAGACTTAAACGTGTCCAACTACTTTAAGTGATTCACTTTATTATTTTGATAAAATATTTAAATCTTGCTCAATCTCATCAATACTTGTACACCAAGTTTGTACGTAAAAAGTAGGGAAAAATATTTATGTAGTTATTGTATGAGTTTTTTTTTTCTGTCACACACTATGTATTTCTAAAAGTACATAGGCAATTTTTTTTATACAAATTCTATTATAGGAGACTCAATTCTTTTTTTGTGGGACCCACTTATTTGTTTGTGAGAGTGACAGACAAATTTTAGAAATGAATTCACTCATGAGTTAAATAACATTATCAAATCATGTGAGAAGATTTTAATATTAATGTATAAATTAACAGTGATGGTTTTGTAACTTTCTATTCTAATATTTTTTCCTCTAATCTCTTTTCATCATTCATTCAATCCTTTCACATGACATAGTTGTATTAAATTACACATGAAAAGATTCACATCCATATGTACTAAAACAAATCCATTCCCATTAATGATTTTTTATTACCACTTTTGATAACTAATGACTTTCTTTGCTCTCCTTTAAAAGAAGATCCAACTTCTAAATCAATGTTTTTATTCTTGAAATAGTTTGCAATGGATACATCACCATGAGGAAAGTGTTTTCCCGGTTCATTTGCTTTTTTCTTTTCCCTGAAACCAGCCACATTGACTTTGATATGATAGAGCTTATTTGGCCTTTTGACTCATTTAACATAAAAATGTGAAGATTTTTTAATTAACAGATTGATTCAAAATTCAAAGATTTTTATCAAAATAAAATAGTGAGATGCATATAGACTTAAACGCGTAGAACTACTTTAGATGATTCACTTTATTATTTTGATAAAATATTTAAATTTTGCTCAATCTCATCAATACTTTCGGATTTTATATAATTAAAGTCAAAAGGCCAATGAGCGCTAACCACACTATGATGAGGATTTTTTCTAATAGGATTATCTCTCGTAAGGATGAATGTGATTTATCCAAAAAAAGAAATGCCAGTTTATTTCTTAAACAAATTCGTCATCGTTTTTATTCAAATCTGAAATTCATATTTTCTTATTTTTCATGTATGGTATAATTGACTTGAAACAAAGTGTAAACTCAGAAGAAGAAAAAAATAAAACACTGCCTTTTAATCTTAGTTACAAGAGATATTAAATTAAGTTCTTATGTTTTTAGTTAGGCTTTCAATTAATAAGCATTTAACTAATTTTGAAATGACCTAACAATGCTGTATAAATGAGGCTCCTTGTAGTCTACTAAAAAAAATGAGGCTCATTGTATTATCAGTTTTCAACTCATTTCATAAATTTAAAGCAATGAGCTATTAAATTTTTTTTTTATTAACAAAAGTATATAGAAAAAGATTTCAAGTTCAGTGTTTTTTAATTAGTTATTCAGAAAAACTTTGATAAATAACTTGTGACATTATTGAATATGTTTAAGTTTATAATAGTTTTATAGGTGAATTACACTCTTCTCCCTCAAAAGATGTTTAAATTATGCTCTCATTCCCTGAAAATTTATTATGTTTCATACATTCGTCAATTATATAATTTTTTTTTCTCAGTGACTGTCAGCCTAATTGGCGATTAGTTTTTAACTCCTACCACTGGACTCTGGATTCTAGAAGATGAAGATTTTGGATGAAAAAATATCAAAGTTGACGCTAGAGGTATTTTAATGCATGAATTCTAGTTTTAAACTCCTACCATGAACTCCGGATTTTTTCATCATTTCAATTTTGGTGCATTTTAATGTAAAACTTTTTTTATTAGTATAATTTTTTTTCATAATCATCTAATATTATATTGATATTTTATTTATGAATTTTACCGTGTCAATAATTATATAAAATATTAAATTCATTAATTCAATATAATAATATATGATTAGGCCTAACAATTTGAAATGATGTATGCTTTCCCTAGCAGAATTGATCCATACAGCTTTGTTATTTTATAAAATACAAACTTAATAAATATACTTTACTAATGGTTCCCTAAAAAGTTTAATGTATACAAAATTTTTGGTTGGATTCCAATCAAAACAAAATTGGTTAAGTTAAAAAATGCTAGATGAAACTGAGAGAATCACGTATCAAAGATTTGAAACTCGAAAATCATTTGTTCATATTTTGATTGATGAATTGCGTTGACATGTTTTTTTTTTTTGAAGGTAAACATGTTTTCACTCTTCTTAAATCACAAATAACTACTAAACATATCTTTCCAAATATGAAAATTGTTAAAGCAAAACTGCATATGAAAAATAATTTTGATTACTGTAAAGTTTACCGTGGGACATGATACTAAATAAATTTTATAACGTTTATTTCATAAAATAACGTTGAGCAAATTTCTCAATATGAACGCAAAAAGAAGAAAGCTGGCTAGTCATGTACGATCCATTTTCATGGAACACAATGAGTATACGTCTCACCCATAAACATCGAGAAAACGAGGTCTCTTACATGTTACCGAAACATCAATACAAAAAGATTAGCATTGTTCTGAAAAGGTGAGAGGAGCAATTTATACAAAAGCAAATAATAATACAGACACATCTTTTCATAGGTAATAGATCATATTTTTAGTTACGCCAAATAATTATTTGTACATATGACCTGTTTTGGGCATGAAAAGGGTGATAAAATATCCCACATATCTTATTTATATGGGCTAGCTTCTTTGGTCGAATTATGCCTAGCTAATCATGATAATACTGCAGTTTAGCCCACTGAAAAACACAGGACGAATAACTTGTACTCTAATTACACATTAGTTTTAGGGTTTATCATATATCATTTAACATGATCACAAAAAATTTCATACACACACAACATTTTGTGAGGTCCGCAGCAAGAAGAAAAAAAATTCCGACACGCACAACGAATCTTTATAACATAACACAATCACTTTTCCTACAACATAACTCTTATAAAACCCTTAGTTTTATACAAAAAAAAATACATATATACCAGTGTTTTATTTAGTTGAATCTAATAAAAATTATTATGATAAGATGTTTCTGGATTTTCATTATTTCGGTCAAGTCATAGATACTCATTGTGGTGGTCCATATGTGTCATTAGAAAATGACATTTTTTTTCAAAAATAAAAATAAAATTGGTTGAAATCAAGTTAAAGTTAGGTTGATACGGGTAATTTCTCAATTAAGAAATAATTTGTAATGATTTTTATAACCTGCAGTTGAATAGCAATAGGGCTGTGTCCCTTGATCTATTAGTGTTCGCGTGAGAAATGATTATCAATAGAAATAGAAATGAGGGGAGCAGTAATCATTTTATCTTATTACATTTTTTATTTTTAAAATTTGTCAACAGAAATCACATTTACACAGCTCTAGACTCTTGTGCTTGGAAGACTATTTTGAAAGCTATCCTTGATTGCGCCGTGGGCTAGGGTTTCCACTGCCGGTTAATTTCTTTATGGAATGATATATACATGGATAGGTGATTGTCGTTATTTATTTATTTTTGAAATATTCCAATCGGTTCATTGCTTTGCAATTAATCCAATTCGGGGCATGACCAGGATTGAGGCTTTAAACCCATCCCAAATGTGATATTGGGGAGATTCGAACACATGCTCTCATCCCCACCTGCTTAGCTCTTATGAGCCAACTGAGCTACCACCATTTGGTACGTCTTATTCCCATAAAAGAGGAGAATGTAAGGTTCAGCTCTTGATTTGTCCAGTTCGCATCCCATGTTAGTTGTTAAAGGATTTGGGACTCTCAAAATTGTCTCCGGAACCAAGAGAATGCTCAGTTTAAGTGCATGTTTGGATGCATGAAATGAAATGGAATAAGTGAATGTTTGGTTGATTGATTAGAAAAGAAACTCCTTTTTCAAAAGAATTGACTTTTCTTCCATAGTAGAAATATGTATTTAGCTACCCAAAAAAAAAATGTATTTTATCGTAGAAGTTAAAGAAAAGTCATCATATAACATTGACAAAAGAGTAATGGTTTAAATTTGAATAATTAACATATCATTTCATTCGGAATTAATTTTATACTTGTGCGAATTCCCTCATGTGAGTTGTGAAATACCTAAGGACCTGATTCATCTCTAAAAGATAATTAGAATCATAAAATTAAAAAAGAAAAGAAAAATAGACCAATTCATTTCATCCGGTGTGTTCTACAAGACAATGCTTTTGCTATTAATTGATCTAGCATGGGACTGCATGTGTAACCTCGATTACACAGACCTAGTTAACACATTCACATTATTTTCGTATCAAATAATAGCGACATATATAGGTAGGATGCTCTGACACCAGTATCAAATTTGAAATTTGACACCTTATCTGAGAGTCGTTTGATAAAAGAAATCAATGATATCACATGCTTACACATCAGAGTTGTTGATCTTTTATTATCTAACGGCTGTCAGATGAGATGTTAAATTTGAAGTTTGACACCTCATCTGAGAGCCGTTAGATAAAAAAAAAAATCAACAACTTTGATCCCCCGGCTATATGTATATAACATGTTGTGTTCCATGTCAAGATCCCCCAACCCTAATTGCCGTTACCAACCCTTTATGAGAGCTCATTTTATGTGATCCGGGACTTCATAGTCCTTATCCTAAAATGGAAAAAAAAGATGACGGATGAGAAATTTGAAAAGAAGATAAAGATTTAAAAGAAAGAAATTTTTTCCATTTTTAGAAAAGGTACATCCAAAAAATTGTGCACCGGGTGTATATTAAAAAAAACCCTTTCTGAATGATGTTGGTGACTTGGTGTTGTGATATTTTGAAGTTTGTTTCTTTTCTGAATTATATTATTGCTAATTATTCTTATCACACAATTACAAGTTACAACTTTAACTTTTTCTTATTGATGATCAAATTAAATAACTTTAACAAATTTCCTCTCATGGGTAATTAGACCATAACCTAATATTTAAAAGTCAAAGAAAATAAACATCAACCAAATGAAATATATTATAATTTTTCAATCAAACAATATATCAGATAGCTAAGCGATATTTAGAGTTTTACTATTAATCGCGGACATAAATTAATATTTTAGGTGGTGGTGGGAATCGATAATTATCCATAAGTTGGGACATTGTTGGGTTTCAATGAATGCATATACAGTGGCTATCTATGAACAAGAGGTCAAAGATTATTTGTTGGTCTAAAAAGGCACCAACACAGAGCGTAGAACAGTTTTTCAAGCCATCACTTGGCAACTTTAAAAGCGAAAACTTTTTAGGACGTGAAATAAAGTATCATCACATGCGCTGAATAATATTGATTACTTTGATCAATTTAATATAATGTAATTAATAAATAGTTAACTGCCTCTTGAGTGTAAGATATATCTCTCATAATGTCACTTCAGCTGAAAACATGCACATGAATGACAAAAGTACTTAAAGAAAGGCAAAGGAATTGCTCCTTCTGATTGTTTTTCTACTTTATGGGACACAGTGCTTAGTGCTTAGTCAGTTGTTTTGTCCCCTTCATGTTTGATGCCTATTGATCACAGAGTTTTGTAACTGAACCCTATAAGAATAAACAACAAACGTCCCTGCCCGACCCCTACTATTTCATATTTATTCCTTAATAATAATAATGAGAGGATGTTTGGTACATGAGACATTTTTATTTGTCCGAGAATTTCAATTTTTAAAAATATGATTTTTACACTCAGTTTATGATAATATCCATAAATTAAAAATTTAGAAAAATTCAGTTTGCCGACAATCCTAGAGAATGATGCATACCAAACGGTAAAAAAAAGTATTTCTTTTTCCCCTTGAACTTTTTTAAAATATAAATATTTGTAACATCTTATTACTCATTAAAATATTTATAGATAAATTAATATAAAAATAAAAAAATTCTAAACAGTTTTCACTCTTTAATTTTAATTGACTTTAAAAATTAACTTCCCATTGCGTAATTTTAATTAATTTCAAATACTATTAATTATTATTTTTATCTTAACAAGAAAATACAAATTGACCAATATGTAGTGTTGATGTTAGAAGTATTAGTTATAAAGAATACCACATTAATATAAAAGTGATGACTATATAAAATGCAAAAACCATAAACCTACAATTTTAAGATTTAAAAATTAACTGTGGTGTCGGTAATTTTAATGTGGTTTATCGCTTGGCTAATTATATATTTTGCAAAGGGTTTTAAGAAAATACAAATTCCAAGAGTGTCTACCTACCACTGTGATAATAATAATAGTATAAAATAAAAAAAAATATAATGATGATATCACTTAGTTATAAAGTAATGTAAAGTTTGACCAACTAAATTAATGAATGCATATGGTTTTTAAGATCTCTAAAGTCTCAAATTCTCATAGGAATCGATCCAAAATATTAGATGGACAAAAAGATAAAATCAATAATTTTTTTTAATTTAAAAATTGAATTATTTCTCAATAAACAACAAGGAGTCACTTCACTTGAGTTCAATCATATTTGAACTTCATATACCAAAATCAGAATATTAAGTTCTTAATCATTATGATAAACATTTAAAACCTCTCGAAACTATACCATTATATATTGTTAATTTACTAGTATAATTCTTGAAATATTGCAAAGAGAAAAAAATCAATATTTTTAGGATGATGTGAAAACTAATCTAAACTGTTGAATGACACTTACAACAGGTGTTGGGTTAGTTGTGGTGACAAGCGAGTCGCACCCTTAAGATGAGAATCAAAGTTTAAATTCTGAAGATGATAACTGTTTGAAAAGACCTCTTAGTCCCAATAATCCTAAAGAGTTAGTCAGGAATTAAAAAATTAATTATTAAACGTGGAAATAAAATGTAAAGAAAAATTTGAACCGTCTGACAAAAAAATGGTAGTGAATGTGTGTGCGTGCGTGAAGCATTTGGAGGACCCGAATAGTTATAAAATGCTATGTATTAAAGGACAAATATGTTATAAAAGATTTAGACACCAAGTATGAAAAAACGGTAAAACATGTTTTGTATTGGGCAAGCTGCACGGGTAGATATGACTCAATTGTTCTAAATAACTCAATAGAATAAAATGTCCCGATGCCACTTTTTATTTGTAAAGACTGAGTATGAGAAGTTATAAGTATTATGAACCATTACTAACAGTTTAAACTTTTAAAGTATTAAATATTTTTTTTATAACTAAGATATTATGAGTTTACTTTCGTATTATTTATGTTGCAATACCAGGAGTTAGGTGTTAAAAAAAGTTTGGTATCATCAAAGCAATAAGTTGATAATATTCACACCTCTGCTTACCAAAAATAATAATAATAATAATATTCACACCTCTTCTTTATAAAATTAAAAAAAAAATTGAGTATGGATCCTCGACTATGAGCAGTCGCAGACCTATGATTTTTTTATAACAAGGACAATTTTTTTTTTTTAATTATAAGTACTTTTAAGATTAATAGGAGATACTAATTATTATAAATATTTTTAAGGGAGAGGCTAACAATCAGTATTAATAGTCTATTATTATTAACAAATATTGTTTTTGTACATAAAATAACAGTAGGGAGGGGTAACTGTAAATGCCGGCCCCTCCCTCGTTCTGCCTCTGACTACGAGGGTGTATGCCTTACTTGCTAGTTGTTACTTGTTGAAAGTTAAAAAGATAAATTAATTAATTAAGCTATAATAATTATTATTTTAAATAATTGCTAAGCTTGTGCAATAAATATGTCATGCTATGTATATTATAATAATCAGTCACAAAATCTGACTTCAAAAGTTCTAGCTATATAGCGAGTAGCAAGCACGTTTTGAATCCTATATAATAGTGATTAAAGATTTTGGTCTAAATTAATTTAATTGAAATATTCTATACGGAAGCACATAAAACAAGATCTGATTACATATGCTATACTGCTAAAATTTTAAAATTTATAAGCTGATCCACAGCTGTCTCTTGTGTCTCAAGTAATTCTTTTAATAGTTACACAATGAATAATTTATATATTATAATGGGATAGAAAGAATAAATAGTCTTTGTACATATACTTCTTCTACATGTAAGAACATCAAAAAAAGTTAAAATGCCATGGACAATATATATTATTGGTAGGAGAGCGGAGAACATGGTACTGGGGACAATAGGGAGGAGGAGAAAGACGACAAACTTAGATTTTGAAATTCATATATGTAATATACTTTCTTTTTTTGTATAATCATATATGTAATATGGGTAAAGTGTGTGTTATTTAAAAGGATAACATTATTTGGTTGTTACAATATCCTATCCATATGTAATAATTTTTTTTTTTTTTTGTATAATCATATATGTAGTATGGGTAAAGTGTGTGTTATTTAAAAGGATGTAAGAGAGTTGATAAAAAAATAAAATAAAGGAGAGAGTTGATAAAAAAAATAAAGGTGTGGGTCCCACATCTTTGTGAGAGTGTAAAGATATAAGAGATGTCAATTAAAATGATAAACATTTTTCTCATGTAATATACTACTAATGCGTAATGTGCATATTTCAGTGAAAAGTACAAATATTAAATGTTAAACACTTGCGACTAACACACACCCATTTGCTCATTTGAAATGCACCAATTAAACAACACTTTATGCATTGTGTATGAAGAAAGAGAGTGAGGTAGTCAATAAAGTGAGATGGAATACTTGGGGTTTGGAGTGTAATGAGAAGAGAGAAGTAGAGAGTGGTTCTAGAAAAGGCTGCCGCATTAGCTAGGGTTGGATTTGGTTGGGTCGGGTTTCCTTGTATGTAGAAATTGGTAAACGATTAAGAAGGGAAAGAGAAAAGCAGGGATTAAAAATGGTAAGAGATGGGAAGCTTTATCGTGTAGGGTGTTGGAAGCAACAAGTGTGGGAATCCTGCTGTCAGATTTTATTGGACCCTCTTTTTCCCTTGGTTTTGTGCACTCTTCAGTACTGCTTCTTGCAGTCTTTGTTTGTGTTCTTATGCTTGTGCCTCTTTACTCTCTCTCTCTCTCCCTCTCCCTTTCTGTTTGTATGTAAGTGTCTCTCCCGGTTAGATTCTAGTACATGAGTTCATTCCACACCTTTCTTCAAATTTTGTGCAACTACTTTTGATGATTTTATATAATGCAAGTTAAGATGTCTTATTTTCATACAATTATTTAACTAATCTTGCTTAAAATTTTTTAAGGTATTCAGTTTAGACACTCAGAGAAATATATATAACACACAAATTATTAATAGTTTAAGTTGTTCGGTTGAATTTATCAAAACAAAAAAAAATTGTTCGGTTGAATTAATTGTTTTACGTGTATAAGAACTTTCGAAATCAAATGGTTACAAATTTGATTCTTGCCCGCTTATTTTATTAATAAATAATTAAATATAATAATAAAAATTTTGTAAATATAACTCTCCCCATATATATATGAGGTAGGATCTTTTGACATCAGTGTCAAATTTTAAATTTGACACCTCATCTGATAGCCGTTGAATTAAAATTCAATGGTGTCACATACTTACAAATCAGAGCCATTAATCTTTCTTGATCTAACGGCTCTCAGATGAGGTGTCAAATTTGAAATTTGACACTGGTGTCAAAGGATCTTGCCTTATATATATATATATATATATATATATATATAGAGAGAGAGAGAGAGAGGGGGGATATTTTGACTCCAAGTCTTACTCTCCATCTTAACTGTTGATTTCCGTCCATCTAACGTTATAGTTTA